>JPYR01000076.1:41332-56968 GCA_000775305.1 Belgica antarctica | reverse complement strand
CAGCAGCGCCAGCCGCTAGTGTCATCATGAGTCAGCAGCAGGGTAAGTTGTTCAACAGTTACTTGTGATTTAAGTTTATTCAAGTTCGAATCAATGTACGAATGTTTTGAAAATAGTTCCGTTTTTCACTGTTCCAGTTGAATTTTGTTTTAAATTCAAACTTGACTTTACTTGACTTCTTAACTGTCTAACTGATAAGGGGTAAACCTAATCAAAAACCCATTTTAGCTGCCGCGTATCATCACCACCAGCAGCAACAGCAACATCAACAGCAATCAATCGTAGTGCCCAAGAAAGCGAGATCAACAAATCTTCAACAACAACAACCTCCGCAGTTGCATCAACCTCAAGTAACCGCGCAACAATCATCACTTCAAGCCCAGCAACAAACTTACTATCATCCGCACCATCTGGCGCCGATCACGACAGTCTCAACTAGCAGCGTATCGTCAGTGAGTGATTCAGTGACGGCTCCCCACCATCTCAATCCAGTGTACAATCCGCATCACCACTTCTCACTCGCACCTCCACATCAGATGGCTCATCACCAGCAGCAGCAACAACAGCAGCAGCCCGACGACCTAGCATTCAATTACTTCGATCACTTGCGAAGGCCTCGGTGGTAAGGCGGTGGCAAGCGGCGCCGGAGTTACAGATGGGATTATTTGAGAAAACTTTTAATTCTAAATTTTAAATCATCGTCAACTGTTATTTATGCTTTAATCTGAGATTTCGTCGCGTCTTCTTTTACTCAAGAGTTTGTCATAGACAAAAGAAACGATTAAATTGACCCGTCATTTATTTTCTTACCTGTTGTGATTTCCCCGCGATTCATCGTTTCTCTTAACTTTGTTGAATTTAAAAGTCGACGAGTCGCCCCTTTTAAAATGATCTGAAGAGTTGTGCTGGCGAACGCAGCAAATTGATTGACTTTCAAACGAACGTAAACACCAGGGACCAACTTTTGTTGAACTAAAGTCTAGTTAAAATCATGTGTGAAAAAACATTAAGATATGAATCATCTTCATTCAAACCGAGTTAGAAAGTTTCATTTAGATCTTAGATCAAGTTGGATTTGATGCTTCGAAAAACTTCGAATCGATGAATCGAAAAACTTCGAACTTGACTCAAAAACAAATAACCTGACTTGCAGAATTTACAGTAGTGAAAACTTCAATCTTGACTATAACACTTCAGACTTGACTAGAAAACTTCAAACTTGACTAGAAAACGTCAAACTTGACTAGAAAACGTCAAACTTGACTAGAAAACGTCAAACCTGACTAGACATTTCTGCAAAATCTAACTTGATTAAAAACCATAAGTCGTGACTCAAATGAGTCAAGACTGGGTACTATTTAAATTTAAATCCTACAAGCTATTGTTCAACTAGTTGTTCCCTGGTGTAAGCAAACATCGAAGAAAAACACAAATTTTAGTAAGATTGCCCAAGAAGTGCAGAAGATTTAAGATACGTGCGATTTCACGAGGCCATTGGAACCATTTCTGCATGCATTTCAAGAATTGTGAAGAGATTGGTGCGCTAAACATCTAAATAATGAAGACTTTGAATCAATGACCCATGACGTCATTCTTGATTATGTAAATATTCAATACAAAACTCGTCTCAAGCAGTCTTTAGGGACTTGATGAAGAAGAAGAAAAAAAGAAGTAAAAATTTTGTAATTAAAGTAATGAAACATGAAGTTTAAGATTTCAACTAGGATAAGAAAGTGAAAAAATAAATAAAATGAAAATAAATTTGAAGATTGTCGAATTTCACTGTAGTGTAGGTTGTTTTCAGGATCTTTTCAGCTGTAATCAAGTAATTGCTGGGTTTTGGATAGCCCGGAGTTCATCGTGAAAAATTATAAAAACAAAAGTTTCTGCGTCTTTTGTGTGTGCTCGTTGCCAAGACGATCGCTTGTTGATCTGGAATTAATTTTTGCAATAAATTTGGATTTATTTAAAAAAACACATTTGCCAATTTCTCAAGCCAACTATTAAGAAGGCAAACTTTCATTTTGGAAATTAATTGACAATATTGAGATTTGCTTTAGTAAACAAAGTTTGTTGATACCCCAATCAGCAAAGGTCAACAATTTACTTTCCATCATCGCGGCTTTTTTGCTCAAATAAAGAAGTTAACTTTTTAACTGCTTGCCTGCTTCCAAACTAACCACAAGAATGTTTTTGCAGCACACCAAGCCACAAGAAACGAGTTTGCCCCATAAATCATAAAGTTGAACTGCGAACTCCCTTCTGAAAGCAGTAAATGGCAATGAAATAAGAAGCCAACAGGTAAATTTATAAATGTCACTTTTATTCAGTATAAAAAGTACTCTAATGATATTTCATATAGTACACGCAATCTTCAGTATTCTAACTATGCTGCTTTATTGTACACTTTTGTTATTTGCTAAGTCTTTCTTTTCTTTTCTCACTCTTCATCTGTGGTGATAAAAGATGTTTGCCTTTTAAGCTTAAAAGTGAATGTCTCCGAAAAAGTCTAAATTATGGTAATCCTAATAATTTACATCTTAGTTTTACCTAATACTTTAGAGAATTTAATTAAGAATCACATCTTTGGGGAAATTTTAATAATAAATTGCTTTAATCGCCTTAAAGCAAATGGCAATCCTTCAAAAATTATCTCCAATTGCAACGAGACTTTCACAGAATGCCGATCAATGAATGTTTGCTTTGTTAATTGATTAAACTGGAAGATGATGACTTAATTAAATATTTATTTGCTGAATTTAAAGATTTTTCATCGTCGGGCCGAAAATTATTCTAAATGGCTTTCTGAAACTAACTTGTAATGAGATCAGTTGAGACGTTCAGAGTTCAGAAAGTTTTTCCAAGCCAGAAAACAATCAGAAAGTTGAGTCAAGTAGGTTTTTGAATCGATCGAAATAAGTCAAGTGTGTGTAACAACAAAGAACGATGGAAAATTAAACACGTTAACGTTGTTTTGTTTGAACTTGACTCAAATTTTCATACTTGACTTGAAATACATTCGAACCTAACTTTCTTTAACTTTTTGGTTGTTCTGTGGTCAAGACTCTCTGAAATCATCACCATCTTCTACACCATCGTTACATTTCGAACTTTTTTCTCGCCGTTGCAAACGGATTGCATTGATCCGTTCTGTCCGGGCCGATAGACCGATGAATATTGGGGTGGTGGATATCTAGAGTCATCAACTGGCGTTGATGTGTAATTGTTTTGATATGGATGTGGTGGGATTGGTGGAACCATTTCACCGTTCGCATCGACGTACATAATTGACGGGTCGTTCACGTCGAGTGGTGATCGCTGGTTGATTCTCTCATGTTCATGCAGAAGCTGTGACGCTGTCCATGACTCAAATGGACTCAAATATCTGCCGTTTCTCGTGAGCGTTCCGTTGTGGATGGAGACGTCTTGTTCATATGGATCCATCATGACTTGCTGTTGGAACTGACGGTGGTGTTTCATCTCTTCGAAAAGCATTTTGTCGTGATCCAAATATTCTGGCTTCATCATGTCGTCGTCGATCGGCAGCCCAATAGTGTGGTGATCAGGCACGTCCGCGTAATACATCGATCCATTCATTATTGGTTCGACGTTGTATTGATTTGGCTGTGATTGTGGAACTATGACGCTAATCGATGGTGTCGGTTTTGTTTCACTCTTGATCGGTGTTTTCTTGGCGTTTTGGAAATTTCTCGTGCGGATGATGCAACACCAGCAGTAAATTGAGATCATTATGATTGCGGCAAGTGAACAGAGAATGATTGCAATGAACACGTCCAAATTAAGCCCGGCAATTTTGGTGTTGCTTTGGAACAAGCCGTTGTCGTTGTCGTCGTAAGATGGTTCAATTGATGGGTCCATGTCGAATGGATCACCGTTTGCCGAATCAAAAGTGTAGTGCGGGGAAGGCGTCGGCTTCTTCTTGGGCACGAAAACGCGTACGAAATTCGATACTGGACCGGCAGCATCACCTTCGACGATAGATTTAATGGCGATGTAGAACGGTTGATTGATCAAGGACGGCTCGTCAGCCAGATTGAGCGTCACAGATGTCATTTGCCCGATGTTGTGCGGAATCGTGTCCGCAACTGTCCATTTATTGGATAATGTTTCAAAATCGTCTTGAATGTCCTTCAGGTGCGTTGCATAGCGGATTTCGTAGCTGACTTTGACGTTGTCCCTGCCAACATCAATTCCGGTCCATTCGAGAATTATTTTTGGCTCGTCTATCAGTTGCGTTGACTTCAAGTCTCCGATACGGCCGATAAAAGGCAGAACAGTCAGTTCTTGCTGAATTTCTTCGAGGCTGACAAAGATGGTCATTGGAGTCAGATGGCGTTGGAATGGTGCAACAGTTTGCTTAGTAGAAATATGCACAAAGCTTCCGCAACAGCTGGCGGTTGAGGTTTCTGTGGACCGAAAGCAAAGCATTTGGATAAAATTTGAAATATTGAGTGATTAAGCTGTTGCTAAAAATTATTCAGTTGATTGATGTTTCAAGTCAAGTTTTGGGTGCCTTGGAAATATTGTGGAACAATGGAAAATGAATTCATTTATTTTCGAACTTGACTTATAATTAAGACACTTTATTAATTAAAATACAAGTTTTGCATTAAAATATTTAAAATCTTTTAAAACTTGACTTGCATTCAATCAACCTAAATTAAAAAACTTCTTCAAAAATTATTCTAAACTTACCATAATTGGAAGTAGTTCCTTTAGCATAAGCTGTGTTTCCGTTATCAGTCACAAATATTTCAAACGTGTACATGCCGGGGTCGGTGACAGCAAAATATCTCGAGTAAATTCCGTCTCCACGGGTTACGTCCGGATCGCCGCTTCCATTGTCGAAGAGTTGCTTCTTCACAGTCATTTTTCGGCCGTCATGAGTAATTGTTAGTTCCACAAGGGCGTCCATGATCGGGAGACTTCCCTTCATGACCTGTGCGTAGAGAACGTGCGGTCCGCCGTTGCGTGATCTTTTAATGAATGCTTTGGTGTGGATGAAGTCTTGAGTATTTGCCTTTGGATAAGCGAGAACTTGAACAAAATGTGGCTGTGGATTGCCGTAGAATCGTTTTATGTTGTAGCTCCACGATCCGTAGCCCGTCATGTTGCCAATAATTGAAATTTGATGATACTCCGCCCGGAGATCTGAAGTCGTTGAGAATTCGTGCTTATTGGGAGAAATCAGCTTCATTCCCTTCTCAATTTTTCTCTCCTTCAGATCGTAAACGTACACAAAGAAATTGATGAAATCGGTTGCTTCGTCGACATTGAAACTGTCCGATGTTGGCTTGTTTTCTTCTCTTGATCCGCTGTCAATCAATTCTTTTCGGTAAATTTCAACTGGCATTGGAGATACGTCACCGTCTCTATACAAGGCACTAATTTGGGGTAATAAGGCGGAAAAAATGTTAGAAATTACATAAACCGCATCGATCGGAGAAACCTGAGAAAAGTGAAATGCAGTGTGGCCGGAAGACATCTTTAAGATGCTTTAGTAATCGAGTGCAATCAAGTTAGAGTCAAGTACATGTCAAATTCGTTTGTTGTGCGATGGGAACGATGGAAAGTGGACATTTTGAACTTGACATCAGTTTAATTTAAAACTGAAGTATTTTAATTGCTTGAGTTGATATTTTTGAACTTAACAGCGCAATTAGTCTGCTTGACTCATGTTTTAAGATCAACTTTGTACTTGACTATGCTTTGAATCCCAGTCAACCGTTAACTGCCATTTCAACAATCGGTGTTTAATTTAAGTAATTTTACCTGATGTGTTGCAGCATGCGTGTCAATTCGAAGAAAGTTGTAAGAAGACTCTTGTCAGACGACTGCTTTCGTTCAATAACTGTGAAGGGGCTGCCGCCTGATCTATATGCCAGCTGGTCCATTGCGATGCGGTTTTGTCCGATGGCTGGGTAGTTGATGGTCGTGACTTTGATGTTGGCATCGCTAACAAGGCTAATAATGTCACTGGTCTGTTCTTCGGGGCATTTAAACATTCCCGGAGCGATGACAACGATGACACTGTTTGCAGTGCCATGTGTTCTCGCACGTTCCTTCATCAGGTCGACGCTTTTCATTATAGCGTGAGTCAGCATACACTTTGGTCCACTGCGGTGTTCAATGTACCATGGGAGAGTTGAAAAAATCTCTTCACGGTCATCACCCGCGTAAATGGACTTAATCAGATTTCGTTCGACGTCTTCGGATTTTGTGGCATTGCCCATCAACCAAATGCCAACTTCGGTGTGCTTCTGATCCAAGTCCTTCTCCAGCCACTTTCGCATCGCATCGCGAAGGAACTGGAAAGAGTCCCGGATATTGATGTCGTTGTGATCGTCAATGATGACCATGTAGCGAGTCAGCGTCTTTTTCACGTATCTGAAAGTTGGCTCGACGAATTTCACATTCTGTTCGGTTCGGTTGAAATCGGCGTGATTCATTATGATGTCAAATGGTCGTCGTCGATCACATAAATGGTTTTGTTTGGATGGAACGTATCTGTTGTACGGAAACTGGCGGGAAAGTTGATGAACGAATGATGCGCTTTGGTGCCCGTTCTTTTCGACTCGCATAGCGTCGTTGCACATCGCGTTTCTGTCACCCGTGGCCAACCCACATGGTGGGTACAGCGAGTCGCTATCGAAACCGTTGACATCGAAGACGCCGTACCGGTACTTCAGCCATTCCGTAACAAACTTCTCGGTCATGTTCCCTTCTGTGAAGCTTTTGTAGCCAATAAAGATCTGATCTCCAGCTTCTTCGCAGCCACCCGACTGCTGTGTCCAAGGTTCATCTCCGAACATTTCATTTGTCTCCGTGATGGTGACGTCCGAAGGCGCTCCGTTATAATTTGAAATATTGGTTCTGTTAACGCACTCGTTTGGCCATGTGTACGGTAGAATGATGTCAAACGAAGCGTAGTAAATGTAGTGGTCATCCAGCGATGAATGTAAATACTCCGATGATAACTTCAGCGCATTCTGCGGAAGACGAAAATTAACATTTTTATTTTTGATTTTTTTAGTTTGGGTCGAATAAAGCATTGCAAGTGCAAGATGAGTCAATTGAAAAAGGCATCACAGGTGCGATGAATTAAAAACTAAAATAGGGGGAAGCCGGAACTACGGCTCTCTTCTTTTCCTTCTCTTCCCTTCGCCCGTTCTTTATTTTTTCAGCTTTTTTCATTCGGCGTTTAAAAGGCATAAAAATTTTCATATAAAACGGTTTTTAACTTTTGTTGCTGGCTTTTTAACGCTTTGGAACGACAGTTTGCATCTTTTTTGATTATGATATTTTTTGGGCTTGTTTGAAGTCGGTGGAGCAATGAAATGTAAGCAAAACTTGTTTGGAAGTTTTTTGAATGGTAGAACAGGTTTTTCGAAAACTCAAGTGTAAGTCGAGTTGCAAAGTAACACAAGTCGCAAGCTTTGGTGGCTGAAAGTGTGGAACACAATTGTAAACTGAAATTTTCGAATTTTACTTCGATTCAAACTGACTTTGATTGAAGCAACTAAGAAAAAGCCGTTGAATTTTAAGGAACGTTAAGCAATGTGATCACGTGATAACTGAAGAACACTCGGAAAATGAATATTTCGAACTTGATTTTAACATTCAATCAGATTCATTCCTAACTCATGATCATCCCATGCTTGTTCAATCTGATTTGATATTTTTTTTAATTTTCTCTCACTCAGCGAACTCCAAAAAGCTGTCTAAACAGCAATATTTTTTAAACTAACGTGACATTTATGATTTGTTTTCCAAAAGAACATCATAAAATCGCTGGATATTCACTGTGGTCAAAACAGGGAGTGCTGCAGCCATGATCGGTGACCTATTCACCAAATGGTTCCGCCATAATCGGTGAGATAATAATATTTTTAAAGTTTATTTCAATCAAACAGTATTTATGAATGGAAGGTAGGAATCTTCACTTTGGCTCTCCCCTACTCAACCTCAATCCACCGCCATAAACATCATTTCTGTTTAATATCATAAAGAATCTTTAATTAAAAAGAAAACCCTTGACTGTTAATTATTGTGTGAACACACTCGACGTCTCAATATGTACGTTGAAGTTGAAAAGTCTTTTTCCCTCGTGCTCGATATCGAGCGCAGGTTTTCACTTCTCCAATTAAAGTCATCGAGAAACTTGGCTGAAGCTGTGCACACCATATGGTTTTCGCTTATAAGACAATTTTTTTCTTATTTGCGTCTTCATGCCAGCAAAAAGCCAATAAGACTGCGCCAAAACATGGAGAAAGAGAAAAAAAAGAAGCAAAATGTGTCAACGTTCGAAATACCGTCACGTCTTCTTCCATTCGAGCCACGTTTTCTTATGTTTTCAGTTCTGTGTAGTTGCTTATCAATAAACAAGATTCTTTCTTTGGCAAACAAGCCGAAGCGGGTTTTATGATAAATATTTCTCTTCATGGTTTAATGATGAAAATTGCGTTGATTGTGCTTTCGGAGTTCAAACAGCTCTTCTTCAACCTATTTCCAGCAAAATGTCAATTTGTTTTTCAAATAGAAACATTTTAAAATTTTGAAGTCATAGACACAGTTATAAAATTCATAAAAAATACTTTTTCTTAGCACTGTTTGCTTCGTCTTCTTTCTTCGCTTTTTCTTTCCATTTTCAATATATTGAAAAAAAAACATTTTAAATGGTTGTACGAAAAAGAAATCTTCTTCATGACCCACTTCGCTCAATAACCTTTCCCATAAACCTCACCAAGTTTCATGTCCCCTTTAGGCCTTTGAGTGGTAAACAAAAGTTTAAAGTTATAAAGAACCTAAATTGAAGAAGAGAAGAATAAATGAAGCAATGATCTTTACTGATCTCTCGGCTTAGTTTCGCTGTGCTTCGCGTTAAGCAGTTTTAGGAGAAATTTGAGTGACCAACTCTGTGATTTCATGAACACGCGAAAGAAAGTTTCAAATCGAATGATCTTAATGGAATTTAAAAACGCAAGTTCATGTCAAGCTTGATGTATGCTTTCTTAACTGATTGGAACTGTGGGGAAGTGATTTGATTTTAAATTGTATTCATGTTCAGTCAACTTAACCAATGTTGATTATTGGCAGCATTTAAGTCAAGTGAAATAGAGCACAATAGTTTTCAGACTTGACTTGATCATAATGTCAATTATTGAAATAAGTCAAGCAGAATTTGACTTGAGTTTGAAAGCATTCGTACTTGAATTTTGGACTTGATTCTAACTTGATTCATGTTTGAACAGTACTTGACTAATGCCAGACGTTAATTGAATTTATAATTCTACATTAAAAATCATGCAAACTTGGCTACAAGCTTATCCAAACGAACCATTAACTTAGAACAATGGATAGAGACTCTACTGCTTGCCTAATTTAAAATTCAAATAGCTTTGACTCGTACCAGCGTGCCAGCCGTTAAATCATGCAAATCCTCTTTTTCAAGCAGACTTTCTGCATCTTAAGCATACAATTTTTTTTTCTTATTCAGCGTCCTTTGTTAAAAAATACAATCTGTTTTCGTAGAAATCTTTATGACCAACTCCACGATTTCCAAAGCCATCTCCTACTCAACGAAAGTTTCTTTTCGAAGGAAGTTCGTCATTATGAACTCATATGCAACACATCCACCTGCCATTGAAATGTCTCCGTTGCTTGCTTCGTCATAGAAAAAATTACTTTTTTCTTTAGCGACAAGACGAAAAAAATGATTCAACGCAGCATATGTCACAGCCGAGAATGACCCCAAGTGAAGAAGGCGGAAACTTGAGATGAGTGAATACACATTGCGAGTTTGTCGTCCTAAATGCTTCCTCGATCGTCTCGAATTTCGTTATGAGAACAAAAATTGACGATTTTTTTAGGGGATCAAAGATTTTTTAGTTTTCTCGTACAAAAGAAATCGTTCGAACCTTTTTCGTGTTCACATTGCAAGCGTCAAAAAAGAAAGAAAAACTTAAAATCACTTAAAATATTATCGCATTAACATTCTCAGCCCTGGGCTTCAGGGATTCTTGAGAGGATTTCATCTTCTTGTTCTTCTATTCTCGGTTCTTTTCTTGTCGCTTACGGACGGCTGATGTTTCAACGTTTAAGCGGATTATAAACAGCATATTAAGTCTTATTAAAGTCTGCCCGTCTCAGTAAAATTGATTATTCTCGAATAATGGCCTGACGTTTCTTAGGAACGATTCTGGACAATGGCAAGGAGACGGAATAAGCAAAACGAACAAACATTGTAGATGGCAGCAGTGGACTTTGTGGAGGTGGAATTTGGTTGTGTTCATCTACAATTCAGAACAGAACTTGTCCGCAAGTTTAAATAAAAACGTTTGCACAAGTTTTTTCAATAACTTAACGTTCAAAGTTCAAAACGTATGTACAATTCAGAACTCATGCCTGTCAATGCAGATCTTAAATTAGTACAAATTTAAATCCCCTTCAAGCCTATCACAGCCTAAATGGCCGTTAGTTGAATTCAGCGTGATCGACGCAGAATAAAAAATCTTCATCATCATTCGTTTGCATGCCCAAGCGGCTTAAATATATGTTCAATGTTCAGCATAACAATCGTTCGACGTTTGTCCAAGGGCGTTTTCCAATCGCTTTTTTCTTCTTCTTCTCGCAGATATTCACAATTGTGAATACAGCATTTAAATTGCAAAACATGAAAGCATCATCATCATATTGCACCCAGCAAAAACGAGTTTCTCAAGCTCGCAAGATTGAAAACCGTCTCTTGATTCTCTTCTTCTTCTCGATGAAGCGAAAAAGACAAGAAAATTAACTTTTCATGACTCTTCAACAGTCGAACATTTGCCATTTATTTCCTTGTCTTTCTAAAGCTTTTCAAGAAGTCACTTTTCGACTTAGCGGTGGCGGGTTTCGTCGGTAAATGGCGGAAAGATTTCTCAGAGAATTTGACCTCGCACTTCTTCAGACTGTAGTTTTGCACCGTCATGCAATGACTAAGACCTAAACCTGTGATTCTCAGGCCCGTGCCCTATTCGGGGGCGTTTGAGAATTGCACAACAGTAGAAAACGGGAAATGTTATATCATTTTACACCAGCAGACAACCAAGGAAGCAGTTTGAAGTGTTCAAAGCTTCAGATGTGTCTTCCCTTTCTGTGTATTTGATCTTAATTTAGGTTGGTTCGTGATGTTTATGGAGTTTATATACTAAAGTGTATGTCAAGAGTAAAAAATTTGCTTATGAAAATGTTTCGAAAATAGAATAAATTTGAAGTTAGAATTAAAAACATACGTGACTTGTTGTGTCAATTAGAAAAAAGTTTAATTCAAGTTCGAATTTGTTTTTAATGTGTTTCTTATCAAGTTTAAATTTTTTGAAGTTGAGTTTATTGTCAAGTTCTCATTTTATTCCATGAATAAACAAGTCAAGTATTGATTATTCTAGAAGAAAACTGCTTAATTTAAAAATTAACAGTCAAGTTCGAATGCGTTCTAATGTGATCCCAGAAACAACTTGACTTGAAAATGCTTAAACAAGTCATTATAGATCACCTACTTTTCTTGCTATTGATGTTTTTAGAAATTATTTGATTATTTAACAAAACTTTTTAAAGACAAAATTCCATGAACTTTCCCAAAAGAAATTGCACAATCACCAGACTGTCTTGAACACCAATCAAGTCTTCAACGTCCCCTTTGAGTGTTCGCTATCGACGCTCGGGTTATCAAATTACATTTGACGACTTATTCAGTCCGGTCGTCGTTCCTTACTTTCCGTGGCATTTATTTTCTAGCCACTTGTGATCGTGTGAAAGAAGAATGTGTAAGCAAAGAAAATCTCGCATTAATTATTTTCTGATAAAATTTATTATGATTTTGGTAAAATATTTTACGACTATCGTGGAATGAAAACAGAAATGAAAGAAGTTATAATGATTAAGATTATCTTCCCTTCTTCATTTTTGATGAAAACTCTGCTTTTTATGTTTTTATTAAATGTTTTTGTTTTGTTTCTTGTTTTATTCGAGAGACCCTGACTGTGAAGACCGGCCCAACTCGAGCGCGTATCCAGTTTCGATATCTTCTTCGACACCATAAAATCCATTGTTATTCAATCTCACAATATTTACGGTTCAAATGGGGGAAATGTATTGAATCAATTAAAAAATTCATCGAAAAGTCTCACCTCAAGACTCAATAAAACGTTGAAGCAGTCGTCGGCTGGCACATCTTTCTCGATTTCTATGACGACATTGTGATAGGCACCGTTTCTCACAATAATTGAACGAGTATTCGCTATGCACAGCGCTGCTACGAGCATCACATTCCATAGAATTGACATTTTCGCTTATTACACTTGAAAGTTTCGCTTTCAAATGTGCTTTTTTGAATCTTTTTTCTAGTTGCTTCAATTATTTTTTGTTTTTGCTTGCACTCGTCGCTTATTTTACTTTTTTACGCCGCTCTTTAAATATCACTTGACGGCTTAAAACTGTTGTATAAGGTGAATTCACTATCGATTATTTGTGTTGTTTGCTGCGCGCTGCCATAGTTACATGGTTTCATCAAAAACCAAACTCGCCTAGAGCGTTTACTTCTCTACTTCCTAAGCCTTTAATTATTTCTCAATGAGAATTACTTCTGCTTTTTCGGTATTTCTTAGACTTTTTTTGTTTCACTTGAACATTATGATTGCATATCGGTGTCTGTGAAGCGTAAACAAAGCAGGTGGAAAACGATGATCATTTAGTTCTGCGGCTGAAATATTTTATCGCGTCACTCGTGAACGTTTTTCCCACTACAGGTGGATTTGTCGATTTTCCAATTATTCACTTCACTCTTGTGCTTCTAAACTCGTAATTGATTTTTCTCTGTGTCTAAATCTTTCAATCCTGTGTCGAAGAATAATCCAAGCAGCGAGAGAGCGTAAGCACCGGTAGGTTTGAATGTCTCGGATCGACTGAATGCGAGGCAACAAGCAAGCATGGAAAGAGAAACGAAAAAACAACCAACACACGCAAACATGCCGGGTCTGTGCACAAGTTACACAAGGCACCGGCGTAGTTCTCCAATTTCAACGAGTGAAATTCAATGCCGCAGTGTTTCAACAGCACATGCAGTGTTTCCATAGAGATCGCAAATGTAACCGACGGACGCCGCCCAAATAAGCATCACTTTTAACATTTCTCAGTGGTTTCTGAACATTACTGACTTTTAAAATGGTTTTCTTCTTATTGCCAGCGAGAAAAGAGAGAAAAGACTGAAATTCAAAATCGTTTAATGCATTGGCATCACACGAGAGGCTTTTAGGGAATGATTTGTCAGGTTTGTCATCTTTTTGTGGGGGTGGCTTATCATCTTGCTATTTCCAATTTTCAATTTAAAGTAAGTAACAAAAAAAAAAGAATAAAACGGTCATTTTTGAGTCAAGTTTGACTTCATAAGAACCAGTCAAGTCCAAAAGTCAAGTTCGAATCTAAGGATCCTTTATAATGAGAGAAAGTTGAGTTTTCGAACACGTTCGAAGATGTTGTTTAATATTTGAAGTCAAGTTCGAAAACTCCACTTCCAAAAGTTCAACTTCCGATTCCAATCAAACTTGACTTCCTTATTATCCTAACTTGATTCTTTTCTAATGCCTCACTTTCAGATTTCATTTCCTACTTGCAATACTTTAACATGTTCAAACACAAAATCATTGGACACACTTCAAACAGCCAAAATAACTTGATGTTTGACCCAACACTTTCAATCTCGCCCCGCACATCAGCAGTGCCTTCAGCGGAAGATGGATACAGTCACTGGAAAATATTTACTTGTATCTATTGTGATCTCTAAATTGTTTTTCTTTTCCTACCTTCATTGTTTGCTTTTTTCGGTGATCGTCAGCCGATTGATAAAGCAAATCCTTTGTAACATTGTCTCGTTTACAATTTAATTTAAACTCGCATCCCAAAAGCATCAGCTTTTTGACCACTGTGTTGAATATTGTGCGCTGCTTCGCATTTAAAATCCAGTCCCTGTTTCGAAAGTTTTTAACAGCGCATTCTTGTTAATCTTAAAATTTCATGTAAAGTCACGTACAAAAAGTAAATTGTCGAAAGGTGAGCCGGAGCTGTTTTCTGATGAATTTTATTTTATGCTTTGTTTGGTCGTTTGTTCGTTATCAGAACGGAAACAGACGAAGAATATTTTTCAGTTGTTTCGAGCAGGCATAATCACGTACGAGCATTTTTTAAGGAGCTTCAATGCTTCTTGAAGTTTTCCATGCAGCAGCAGATTGCGATGAAGTATTTACTGAACTGGTAGTATGTGAGTTGCAGCGTCTGAGGTTTTATTGAATCACGAATTGTGACATTGTTTGCATAAACAAGTATTGATTTCAGTTCACGGATGACAAAAGAAGCAAATATAGTCATAATTGAATGAATTTTGTTTGGAATGGTCTAAAGTATCATTCAAATGAACTTTTGTCCATCAAAGAGTCTAAAAGTATTCCACTCTAATGAAAATGGTCTAAATATCGTCTAACATTAGTTTAAACGGTCTAGTTTGTTATATACTTGTCTCTAACCTTCAAATTTATCATAAAATTCATAAAAACTGTGTGATTAGAGGCAGCTATTTCAAAACTAAAGCTTGGTATTGATGCTGTCAGTGGCTTTAGTTTAGCAAACATATTTTCAATTCCATTTTAAAAAATCGTCTAAATTCAATTGAAATTCAAAAAAAAAGAGTTTTAAATTCGTATAACTTGTCCTAAGTCATCAGCATTCAAATTCTTATTCTCTTCTTATCTCTTGTTCCAACACCTTTTAAATAAATTAATCAAGTTTTGAAAATAAAATTCACTTGATGAATTGGTCAATTCACTTGATGAATTGTTCTAAATGTTATTGAATTTCTTTCTTAACAATTCGATGCATAAAGAATTCTTCGAAGTTATCGTGTATTTCTGCTTAAAACATGTATCAGCTCAAGTCCCCAGACAAAATTCTTTACGACTCAAGCTAAAAAGCATTTTAAGATCATTCAAAGTAGTTTTCAATTGATCCTCTTAACAGTTGGTCTGAATGGAGACATAAAATCGGCACATAATGGGTGATTTGAGATCTTCACATTATATCTGATCCTGCAATCTCTGGAACTCAGAGTGCTTTGTCTATCAACTTCCTTTGAATCATCCCTAAAACTATTTTTTCTTTCTCTAAAATAACCGAAAATCTACCTGGAAATTACTGCACCTACGTGCTTGTGAGTGGTCCGTCCCCAATCTTCATCATATTTCACTTTTTTGTTTGTTGTTATAAACAATTAAAGAGAATTTTGTGTACACAAGAATTCGCTCCATTCAGACCATTGCCAGCAAGTTCCGGTATGATGAATTGTCTTCCATTCATGACAATCTCGAAAGCTGAACAACTTACTTTGTGTATGAGCAAATACATAAATTAATAAATTAACCATGTGTGGCATAAGATGACAACAAAAAGAATTCTTTATTTGTCGAATCTTCTTCACTCAACTTCTCTTCTCTGAAGGCAGACTATCTTCAAGCGACAAAGAACTGTTTTTGAGTCTTCGTGGCGTTCCTTAACATTCATTCTGATTTCCCACTTGTACCAAAGCAACGACAA
>JPYR01000076.1:0-33395 GCA_000775305.1 Belgica antarctica | reverse complement strand
GAAAATTTTAATCTTTTTAAGCTTCAAATGAACCACGTTCGACACGCAATTCGACGATTATTTAGTTTATCACGAACTGTCATTAATGAGTTGTTATTTTAGGACACCGCCGGTCAAGAGAGGTTCCGTACACTGATTCCTTCCTACTACCGTGACGCAACTGGCGCAATTCTCGTCTACGACATCACCAAAACCAACAGCTTCCAAAAACTAGAGACGTGGCTGGAAGAACTAGAAATTAACACAAACCGAAACATCGTGAAGATGATCGTTGGGAACAAAATCGATTTGCCGCAGCAGTCGAGAACGGTCGACCGCGAGATGGGCAAGAAGTTCGCGAAGCAACAGCGTGCTTTGTTCGTCGAGACTTCCGCCGCCAACAACATCAACGTTCAGATGGCTTTTGAAGAACTCGTGAAGAAGATTTTAGAAGAAAACATTTTCGACGATCGCAACGAAGTCATGCGCAGCGATATCAGGCTGTCGGGATCTGACCCCGACCGGGCACCTTCGGGTGGATCATGTGGCGGCTACTGCGGCAGATAGTGGAAGGTCAACTTGGTCTATGTAATTTAAGGCATGCACGAAAACTAAACAAATATTTATGATACTTTCCCGGTTTTTTTCGGCTTTTATAACGAATAATAAAATTTTCTGCGATTTTGAAGTTGTTGCGTCTTTAAATGTGGATGATTTAACCTAAATTTAAATAGGCTGATGTGAAAAAAGTGTTAAAATTTAAGAAAAATAGATTTTTGTATATAAACCAAATACTCGTTAGCTTGGATTGTTCAATGAACAAACACATTGCCCTTCCCTGTGACTTGCCACACTTCCAATCCCTTCGCATGCATCACCAAATGGACTACAAGCCTAAAAGAGATTCACTCTTGTGAAATTATCCAAAAAATAAAAACTTGAAAGAATTTAAAACGTCGAAATCAACACATAACTACTTAAAACTGGCTACTTCATCAAGAGAATTCGACAAAGAAGTTCAAGAAAGGTGAAAATTGTCGTCAAATGGTCAAAGTTGTGTGTGAACAAGTCAACGAAGGAAAAAATCGAGAATATTTCGTTCGATTTGGAGAAAAAATTATTAATCGCGTTTTGAAGGTAAATTTGATGTTTAAAGTCGACAATATTCCCAAAATCGTGTCTGTTTTGCAATCAGTGCTCGAATCGAGTAGAAAAACTGGGCGCAAGGCGGTTTTGAGTTGGATTAAAATTCCACTGAAATTCCCATTTGAAGCTTCCAATCAGACTCCTTCGAGCTAATTGCGACTGAAAATAATTTTTCGCCAATCGCAGTTGTGAGTTTCGCAGTCTTTTCACGAAACATCGTCGTTCCAAGCCCATTTCCAGAATCAAAACAATTTTATTCGCTGGCTTTTTCGCTGAAAAATATTTTCGTGTCCATTTGTGCAATGCACAGAAATAGCTAGCATGGCCCTTGTTTTCCTGTTGTTCCCCGTTTTTCGCTTCTCCTTCGTCGAGAAGAATTCTCCGTTCAATCATGCAATTATTTTCTCTACTTTTCAGAACTATCTGCAGTGATTTGAGGCGGAAACGTTCACCTACATCTAGAATGGATGTTTTCTCGCTGCTAAATATCCGATACATTTTACACCGAATTGGACTGTTCTATGAACTAATGAAGTGAGATTAAATGCAATTATCTTGAATTTGTTTGTAGCTGGTGTTGGCAGATGTGTGGGCAGACTTTTTGACCGTTTTAGAAGCTTTTGAAGGGTGCAGCGTGATGAACAACCTAATTACGCGTTAAAATGTTTTAGAACCTTGCAAAATCAAAACAGTACAATTTCAACTCTTCACCAGCAAATTGAGCAGCATCAAAATAAAATTTTAAGAACTGCACACGTTGAGCGTGTTAATTTCCACAAATACTTCACAAAAAACGTCAAACAGTTGCCGAAAATTTATCCACCAAGGCCACAAACAGCATCACTCTGAAAAATATCCAATGACGCAAAAACTTCAATTAACCATCTTCAAATTTTTAGGATCTAATCACCTAACAATCTCAACTCCCTGCTAGAGCTTAATTCCGCTACAAACAGCCAAAATGTTCAAATCACCACTGGAAGCGTCCACCCAAAGCTTTGAACAGACGGCGATTTTCGTCGAAAACATCTTCGACACGGTCAAGAAGGCGAAAGCTGCAAAGGCTGCTGCCAAGTCACTCGCCGAAACTAAAACGATGACGTCCTACGATTACTCGTCATTTGGCGAGTTATCGCCGGTAAAGAAGAAGAAGCCCAGGAAGAATGCGAAAAAGAGTGCAAAAGTGAAGGCAACGACGCCAAAAAAGAAGACGACGTTGCGAAAGCCGAAGACGTTGAAAGATTCTCCTGATAAGCGGAAGAAGGCGTCGCCGGCAAAGTCACCGCGAAAATACACAAAACGAGCAGCGAAAGTACCGACTGCAAACGACATCGACGACGAAGAAGCCGCTTTCATTCTCAGTTCAATCTCACAACGCTCGTTCGACTCCTTCTACAATCGATTCAACAGTAATGAACCGAACAAATTTCAAATTGAACTATCTCCGACCTATACGAACGGTTCTCCGTCAACAATCACTGATCCCGTCAAAAATAAAGCTTATTATGTGATGCTAGATCACAATTACTGGGTCGTTGAGCCCGAAATGCAGCCTGTGAAAGAAGCGGAGAAGGTCGAACCAGTCAAGGTTGAAGAAACTTTCATTTTGGCATCACCCGTCACGTCACTGGCAACACAAATGTTCACATCACCAGAAAAGACACCTGAAATTGCGCAAAATACACAACCTGAGGCCAAGGTTAGCTACACGACTCAGCATAGTGTCGTTCGGTATGAAAATTCAGCAAATAATGAGATGAATGCCAAGTCACCCGTTGAACTGAAGCTTAATGATTTGAAGCCCAACATTGTCTTCAATCATTCCCCCAACACGATCACGACTGCTAACGTCGTCAAATCTGAAGATTTGATACGTGAAGAAGTGAAACCGGTGGAAGTTAACAACAACAAGTTCCCGACATCGCCAGAAATCGCGTCACCTAAGCAGGAGGTTTTTAAATGTGAATCTACATCTGTTAAGAAACGATGGCTAAGACAAGCCGCGTCAGATATGAAAACACCAGTAAAGAAACGAAAAACAGCAATTTTTGAGACGGTTGACTTCAAGCTTGAAGAAAACCAATTAGAACACAAAGCTACAAATGGATTTTACGTTAACACGATCAACAACTACGAACCGATGAAGAATGGTGTTAACAAGCCAGTGCCAGTGATTAAGATGGATTTGCTACAAAAACCAGCAGAAGTTCTTCAAAAAGATGTTGAAATGATTTCTAAACCCGTTGAGCCTGTGCTTGAGACGTCTGAACCCAAGCTAAAGATTATTGAACTTGTAAAAGACCCTTTAAGAACAGTGCAAAAGCAGATTGACGTGGTGCAAAAGCCGATTGAACTTGAAAAAAATCCGATTGAACCTAAGAAAAAACCGATTGAACTTGGGCAAAAACCGATTGAACTTGAGCATAAACCGATTGAACTTAAGCAAAAACTGATTGAACTTGGGGAAAAACCGATTGAACTCAAGCAAAACCCGATTGAACTTAAACAAAATCCGATTGAATCTAAGCAAAAACCGATTGAACTTGGGCATAAACCGATTGAACTTGAGAAAAAACCGATTGAACTCAAGCAAAAATCGATTGAACTTAAACAAAACTCGATTGAACCAATGGAAAAACTGATTGAACTTGGGCAAAATCCAATTGAACTTGGGGAAAAACCGATTAAACTCAAGCAAAAACCGATTGAACTTAAACAAAATCCAATTGAACCTAAGCAGAAACCGATTGAACTTGGGGAAAACCCGAGTAAGGTTGAGCAAAAACCGATCGAAATTGCTAAAGAGTCGATCGATCTCGAGAACACTATCGAATCTGTTCAGAAAGTAATTCAAAATATTCGAAAGCCCAACAAACGAGTTCAAAAACCGATTGCAATTGTTCAAAAGCCTGTGGTGCGAAAAACTGTTGAGACAGTTCAAGTAGCAATCGAATCTAAGATTGAAGCACCAGCGCGCACTAAAAGTGTTATTACAAAGCATTCTGACAACATCTCATTCATGGTGAAAGAAAAAATAATCGCTGACTTGGTTGAAAAGCCACCATTGACAGATGTCCCCATTAAAGTTGAATTTGAAGCTCTCAAGCCTAAGAAAGATGAAGATATTAGAGAGGCAAAACATGTAGAAATGGAAAACGGTGTCGAAGAAAAAGAAGCAAAGGCATGTCTAGAAACTCAGAGTTCTTTGAAAGTTGATAAAGAAGACAAAATCGTTGCATCGATCGATGACGCTTGTGAAAACTTAAAATCTGAAGTGAAAACAGAACCTGGAGAACAAAGTTTCAAGGTTAAAAGTCCCAAGTTTGATGCTGACACTCAAGCTAAGTCGGAAGTTTCAAAACCCGAACTTTTAAACAATGTTGACACTTCAAATGCCCATCAACTTGAACTTATTGAACCTTCACCCAAGACAGAATGCCCTGTCACGGTTCAAACAGATTTAAAAACTGATGTTGCGCAACCGACGTTGAATGGTGACTCCGTTGCCCCCGAAGCAACCGATGATGAAGACGATTCAAAGCAATGGGAAACTGTCATGGATTTTCATCGGTCACAGCTTAAGCAATTGGAGTTGAACAACAAAAAGTTCACCGACGCTCAAAACAAATCACTAGCAGCCGTGCTAGCTGACACAAACGTGGGAACACTTAACTCGAATCATTTCGACACTTCGCAGCCATCGCTAGAATCTAACTGCCTGCCACTCATCACATCTCGATTTGGTCTGTTCCAGGAAGACCACTTTTCTCAAACGGCCGAACTGGAAGACCCACGCAAGCCGTTCAGAGCCAGTTTGAGTTTGGAAGCAAATCAGTTTACGCCGAACGCCACTCCGTCCCCATTTCAACGTTCCATCAGCGAGACTACACTAACCAAGCGCAATCGATGGAGCAACAACACTGCAGTCACTGCGACGCCATTCAGTTCACACTCGGCCATGCCTTTCGGGTCATACTACAATGAAAACCAGCAGAATACGCGGGACGAGCCTGTCTCATACCTGTCTAGCTACAATAGCTATCGACCCCAAAAGAACACTTGGATCAACAACAAACCGGTTGAATCGTCTTGGGAGACTCAAAAAGAGTTCACGCCCAACGCTTTCCGCACCGAAAGCTTTTTAACTGGCTACTCTAGCATTAACGATAAACCAAGTTTACTAAGCAGCATCAAGGCCGACGAACAGATCAGCGCAATTCAAAAGAAAACCTTAACGACGACTATAATTCCACTAACGAAACCCAAACCATCTGTTTGCGATCCGCGGCTGAATCCGTCGCTAAAGCAAGAAACAAGAAGAGAAGACTTGGCGACACCGAAGAAAAAGGTAAGAACTTTTCCGATACTTTGATGGCCAGAAGCTTATAAAATGTTTTCCAGCTTTCTTTGGATCAATACCGCAAGCGAGTCTCACTAACAAGCATTACCAGTCCGACACCTTCTGAAGAAACGCCAGTTTCTCAGTCACCCGCGTTCGACCCAATCGCAGCGGCTCTAATCGCCGCTGACTAAAGCGTCATCACAACTCGCAGCAGGCTCTGAGATCGCAAAGAAATCAAACCGATTTTTGATCAGTTTTTAGAACACTTGGCATAAGAGTAGGTTTAAGCCGAAAGCATTTATTTTAGAATCAAATTATTGGAGTTTATCAATGAAAGTTGTGTAAATATTTTGTAAAATTCTTTTAAAAGGTGTAAAAATTTATTTATTGCTTTGTAAGCATTCAATTTAAATAAAAAAAGAAAATCTTAAAATGTTTGAGAAGAAAAATAATTGAAGATGGCGAGATGAAAGGAAACAATTAAATAAAATTAGCTTTCAATTTAACCAGTGATAAGATCTGAAAAATAATGCCGTGTTGTTTTAGTTGCTTGCTGACAATTTTTAGAGTTCCATGCGAAGGCTTGGCGTGTCAACTCGTTCCGCTGAGGTTTCATGTCATTGCAAATTCCAGTTTCATTGGAATGAATAATTTGCACTGAAAATGTTCAATTCCAAACCCGAAAAAGCTTTTTCATATAAGTTAAACACATTTTTATTTAATTTCAACTCTTCGTCCAATCATATGTCGATACACTTAATTTTTCCATTTTAATTCAACTGTTTTCGGAAATAATATTTTCAATATTTTTCCAAGGTTTCGATCACCCTCGTCGATACTTTTTCATATTTATTTCCCATGTCAATTACGTTAAACATTTTTGGTTTGAAACTCCTGCCTAAACATCGATCCACCCAATTCAGATCGTCTGCCACTCCACTTGCCTTTGCCAACCTCTTGAGCGCTCGCCTCAAATTAAACCTCTAATTTATTCACTTTTAATTGGAATACATTTTTGTGTCATAAAAATCGTTATCGTTTGTTGCCATTGTTGTTTGTTGTTCTTTTATAATTTTTTTCACACATGAGAAAGCTAAATAAACGAGTTGTAGTGTCTTATCAAGTATTTTTACAGCTAGTCAGAATATTATCTTAACTTCTTGTTTTATTTTTACCATCGCTATACTGCACTTTGATAAAAAGTGTGCCTTGGATGAGCTTATAAGAAAATTAATGGGAATATTTTAATATCTTTAGTGATACGAAGAGGTTCACGAATGAGGTCACGTTCAGATTAGTTCACCTGTAACCAACAGTTAGGTCACGTTTAGTCACTTTGATTACAACGTTGACTGCTGTTAATTACTGAATTTAAATCACGAAGTTTCCTGATTTAGTATTAGCTGGTTCAAGTTTGTTTTGAGCATGTAAAAGGTGACACCTGATGTGCCAACAAGATAGCCTTATCAATCAATAGAAAGCGCCACCCAGTGTACATTTCCATTTCGTCTTATTACACTGCGTGATGAAGTAGTTTGGTCACTGATCTCTGAATTCAATAAGAAATAATCTTTCTCTCGTATATTCTAATGGCACCTAACGACACCTGGTGCGTTTTTGACTGTCACTCCCCGCCTCAATGAATTTTAATACTTTGACGAGTTATTGTCGTGCAGTTGGGAAAGTTTTATGTGGAATGAATAAGCTGCGTCACCTAGTGATTGTGGGTTTACACTTCAGCCCCGCCCTCTAGCCTTAGTTTGAGTTTGAAAATAGCGGTAATAAGCTTTAGACTTTGATAAAATTGAAATATTATTCTCATTGAGAAAGCGCCCTCTTTAGTCAAGTTGTTGAAAGCGCTACCTGTGCAACTATTTTCTACTGCAGCTCTCTCTGATATAATTTATCCTGCAATAGGCGACTTTTTTACAGCGCCTCTGTCGAGAAAATTTTACTGATTAACAACGCTAACTGGTGACGCTAGTTATTAAAGACTTCTTGAAGTTTCAATCAACCAAATTTGACTTATTTGATGTAACAAGCGCCACCTGCTGAAAATACGAATAAAGTTTTTTTCACTCAACGTGACATGACCCGTGAATCACCTCGGAGTATTTCAAATACTTGTGTTTGTTCCATACAAGAGCGTAATCAATCTTTTTTTGCCTGGGAACGGAAAAGCCCTTTTCTTTTTTGGAAAATATTTTAGAAAAAATCACGAGCGTGAAAGGAGCAATAAAATTAAGTTTTTTTTAAATAAGATAAATTTTAATAAACGTCCTGTTGACTTGACTCGATAATTCGAAGCTCCTGCGGCGGAGACTGCTTTATTCGATGACCTTTTCCATCATGAACTCAAGGAATCTTTTGGCATATTGTTCGGGGTCACATGTGCTTATTCCTGCAGAAAAAGGTAGAAATTGATTATTAATTAGGATTTCGGTTGTTTTCGGTGCCTCGGATCGGCGCGAATGGTTGCGGGCGATGGAAAAGCCAATAAAGTGCTTTTGCGACGTGATTTCAACTCACCATCAACGTTGCTTCCGTATTTAACGGTTTTAGCAGCCTTCGCAGCCTGTGAACGAGTAAAATAAATGATTTCCATGTCGTGTCGTCACCTTTCCCGTCCCCAGCGACTCACCTGCTTCTTGAAACCGTAGTTTGTTAATGGATCAATTATTGCGATGAAGTAAATGAACTGGTTTTCTGTGAACAGAGAGTCTCGGATCAATAACGCTGTGCATTAATCAAGCTTGCAGCGGTGTTCTTACCTATTTGACTTGGTATTGCATAAACGTCCGTCTCGGGGTTTATCGTGTGCAGGTCCAATTGACGAGGTGAATCAGGTGGAGTGTTTTCCCATCTAAAAAGGGCGAAGTTTGAGTGAATTTGACATGAAAGCATTTCCTTTCTCACCTTTCGCCACTGTCGCACTCTTCACTGTCGCTGTCGTGATGAAGATTTTCTTCGCGACCTTCCGCAGCGTCGTCGGCGGCTTGCCGACTATCGTGAATGCCGATTAACATCGAGTAATCCATGAGGTGAAGTTTGCTGAGAAATCCAACGTCCGCGGACAGCATCTCGTTGAGCTTTTGCTTGGCATCGAGACCGACGGATATCCTCCGACCCTGCTTGATGAAATCATTGTCTTTGAATGTCGGCAGTGACTTGTCCAGTTCTTTGTCCGAAGCTTCGCGGTCAACCGTCGAACCTTTCAGATCAAATTTCCTAGAGAAATTGATGGTCGTATTAGTTTCATTAAAATCTAGTTTTTCAGAGCCCTCAAGACCATCTGAGACTCGTTACTTACTGGTGAACTTTGAGATGAGAGCTGAAGACGTTTCTCATGATGACAAAATAATACTGAACGCCGTCGACCGTCAGCCTGTACATGCCCAGGTACTGTGGCAGCAAAGTGGATCCGTGCTTCTCGACCACGTATGGATGGTAGTGCTTAAGGAAGGAATGCATCCGCTCGACCTCCTCGCTCGTTAATGACTTGATGATGAAATATTTATCGTATGTGCGATAAAACTTGGCTCCCGACTAGAATTTTTAATTATTTTCAATTTAAAAGATTTTCTAAATAGAACGCTCGAAGTCTTACCTTGCCGGCGGCGTCCATGACAACTGGCTGTGAACGAGTGAGCGACTCACGATACTCGACATCATCGATGCCGAACCGCTCGCGAAGGTATTTGAAGACCAGTGGGCAATCTGTGGAGGGAATGGCGGTGGTTAAGTTAAGTGTTAGAATTTCAACAGGCGGTTGCTGGGTGATGTGATTTCAATTGTAAAATAGGGTTTCAGGATGGTGCAATGTGTTTTTAAGCTAGAACATTTGCTGAATTTGGTCTTGAATAGCTTTGAGTAATAATAATTAAGCACGGACAAGTAAATTATTCACTTGGGCCCTTAAATCGTACACTTAGTCATCAAATTTTGTGTATTTCGTGACTGAATATCTTCACAAATCCACTCAATTTCCACACACAGCCCTGCTTCACACCCAAACCCAACCCACAATCGATCCAACTCAACTTACATTCCTTAAACTTGAAGTGCGACGGCATGTTCTCCCTAAAAAGCAAAGCTTCGTTAATGAAATTATTCAAGCAGTTCAGATTTCACTTACTTATTGAAAAGATGATAATCCACCTTGATCCTGTTAAAGCAAACGACAAAAAAGTCAGAAAATGTTCAACGAGTCATGCGATGTTGCGAGCTTACTTGGAATTTGCGCGGAAATGATCGGGCAGAAGGAGCCCTGGAACGACTAAATTGGACAACTCGTTGATTGTGTGATTGACGCCCCACATGAGCACGCTCAGCATGGGCTCGCTGGCCCGGAAGAGCTTCACCTTCTGGTGCTTCACTCGGAAGTGCTTTTTCTTGAGGATTCTCGCTGGCGTGGACATCTTCGTGGCTTGGATTAGTGGCTGTGTTTAATCTGGGGGCGAAATCGCAGGTGATTAGTGGGTGGGAGGGTAGTTGAAGGGGTGGGGCGGCCTTAATAGGGAGTCAAGTGCTTATAAACTGGTCGATTGGTCACTAAGCTAAGAGTAGTAAGAATGACAAACACTTAATAGGCACTTCCACCGCTCTCAGACACCCCGCGAGCTCATAAATCAGTGTTTTATGTTCGAAAAACTCATTTTTATCGTGAACTAAGCTGTAAACCGACACTCAAAGCCCACCAACGCGTCAAATCCACCCATAATTGCGATATAAATCAGTCAATTCTCTTCGCAACGAGTCGGTAAACAAATTATCACTACTCGCACCTTTTCTTATGTCGTACAAGAACACAAACATACGCAGCATAAAAATCAATTTCTCACTGCACAACTTTTCTCTCATCCCCGAAAAAAGTTTTCGTGAAAATCTCGGCGGTGGCTCGACGGAAGGTGGACAAGCTGACTGAACCTCGGCAGCAACTGCCAACATGTAGTCGACACTCCTGAGCAGTGATTTTTACGGCACTTTATGAGCTTTTCGGGTTTTTATCTTCCGCTAATCTTTTTCTTGAAAATCGTCGCCTTTCTTATCAAACTGTCATGCGACGACGACTGGAAGCACATCAACCCGCTCACTCCGCCTAATTTTATCCAGTGATTCATTGCATTTTAAGCTTCAAGACGCATTGACTGGCAGCGAGTCGATTTGTTTGCAGCGACGTTCATTTTTTCTTTGAGAACTTTTTCACAAACTCAAAACACTTTTCTTGACCGCAAATGCACTTGAACTCACTTAAATTCAATGTGAAGCCGACCACGAGAGGTTCAGGCACCTCGACAGCTGCTTTTCCTGGCTTTCTTGCTTGAACTGGATCGACGGTGACTTTTTTCGTTATTCTCGGCACAGAAAACAAAATACTCTGCGAGACTGAAGAGAAGACTGCGTTCAGTTAAGCAAGAGTCGAAGCAGGGCTCGGTCAGCGAGCGGAATTGACTGAGATGCGTTCAGTGCGGTGGGTGGCTGGGTGGATATTTTAATGGCACTTGGAAGAGAATCATTCAGGCAAAAGCTTTGACGACAAAAGCACTTTGACGATGGCCAAGTCCCGGAAGTAATAAAACATTGATTTACAACCGAAATAAATTGCATTCGAATTTATTTTCTTCTGGCCTCGTTCATTAAATTATGGAACTCACGACGCACCTTTCTCTTTAGCGTCTCAGTAACTTTAGCTGATAAGAACTCTCATTCGCGGATTTGTGTCGCGCAAAGTTGTCCTCGGCCATTCAAAAGGTCAAATCACTCGACGCTCAGATTGTCATTGCCGCCGCGCTTGAATTGAAGTGTGAATTACATAAACGTGATTTTGGAGTCTTGTTCGAAATTACATATCTTTGAGTCAAAACGCCCGACATGATCGTTCACGCAGTCACCACGACACCGAAACACGGATACACAAACGAACGTGTCAATATTTTAGACATTATTGATTCTCCGAACCTGCACTTCAAGCCGGAAGGCATCGCTGACTTCCTTCCGAACCTTAAAACAATTTTTATTCAAAACACAAGCCTTAGTTCGCTAACACAAAGTGATTTGAAACCGTTTCCAAACTTGGAAAAACTTTCCATGCACAATAATAAGTTGACGCGCTTAGATTCCGGTCTGTTTAAATTCAACAAGAAGTGAATTAATTACGCTCAAAATAAGTTGAACTCAATCGCCAACGTCATTTTCCATCCAATTGAGAACCTTCTGACTGCAGATTTTAATGGAAATTCTCGCTATCGTTGGTGGAAAATTTGCAGAACGTGGCCAATTTCCGTTCTTGGTTGCCTTGTTATGCGCTTCTGACCACAAGTTTTTCTGCAGTGGGAGTCTAGTCACTGCCAAACACGTGTTGACGGCCGCTTAATGCCTTCATC
This sequence comes from Belgica antarctica, assembly GCA_000775305.1. Taxonomy (NCBI): domain Eukaryota; kingdom Metazoa; phylum Arthropoda; class Insecta; order Diptera; family Chironomidae; genus Belgica; species Belgica antarctica. The sequence continues at coordinate 21,545 of JPYR01000076.1, read as the reverse complement.
TGAAAAATCCACAAAAAAATCCACGTGAGATCATTTCAATCAATCATTGTTGTCCTATGATCATTGGAAAATTTTCAGGCGCCAAAAAAGTCGATCAATCAATGATGGCCTTCAATGATTTGGAAATTCTGGGAGCAAAAAAATTAATCAATCAATCAATAAAAATATCAAATCAAGCCTGAAGGCTTCAAGAATCGATCCATTTTGTGACATCAGGGATCGTCGAAATAATTCGTTGTCTTCAACGCAAGCCAATGAGATCTAAAGCTTAAAACTGTACAAAATGAATGATCAAAGTTTAAAGGACACTCTTTACTTCTTTCTTTCGGTACAACGAGGTAAAACATTAAAATTCTTCGTTTAAGTTATTTATATAATTATTATCAAACAATTTGTTCAATAAACTGAAGAAGAAAAATCAAACCAGTTGACCTCTTAAAATCCATTTAATATGATCTGTTAAGATCAATGCCTTCCAGTGCACAGCGATTCAATGTCTAGTTCAACAAAAACCTGAATCTCACAGTAGAACAGCAGCAGCCGAGTGGATTAGAAGATCATTTAAATCGCGATGAATTTAATGTTTTTGCTACTTTTGACCAGTGTTGTCTGTGAACAGCAAAGTGACGATGTCCTTGAGCTTATCGAACGCGCCGGCTTCACCGGCGAAGCGCACCACGTAAAAACTGAAGACGGTTACGTCTTGAAAGTGCACAGAATTCTACCTCGCGGCAAACCTGTTTCAAACCATCCGGTTTTTCTCATGCATGGCATGATGGTGACCTCCGCCGTCTTCATCATGTCTGGAACGAAAAATTCTCTCGGATTTTTTCTGGCTGACAAAGGATACGATGTGTGGATGGGCAACACCAGAGGCAGCAAGCACTCAACAAACCACACAACCTTGTCTACAGAATCGCATGAATATTGGACGTTCAGCTTCCACGAAATGGGAATTTACGATCTTCCAGCAATGTTTGAAATTATGCTGAAGAAAACAGGTGCAAACAAGTTTTTTTACGCCGGCCACTCGCAAGGTTCGACTGCGTTGCTGGTTCTTCTTTCAATGTTCCCGAAGTACAACGAAAAAATAACTCAAGCGCACTTGATGGCACCGGCAGCGTTCACGATTCATTTCATACAACCTTTCAGTGAAATTTTATGGAACGCAATCAGAGACGGACTTTTCAGCACTTACCGCTACTTGAACTTGGAACTAGTCTGGGTTGTGTGTCAAGAACTTTTCTGTTCACAACCCCAAGGTTCGCCGGAATTCAAGATTTGTCAAGCGGCATCACTAGCCATAGCCGGTCCCAACAAACGAAAAATTGAGATGGACTCGAAAGTGCTTCAAATTTATCTGCGCTACATGTCACCAAAGATAGCAACCATGCAATTAGTTCATTTCGTTCAAACACACTTCAGTAAGAAGTTCAGAACGTTTGACCACAGTTGGAAGCACTTTGAACAGAAAAACTTCACTGAACCTGTTGACTACAACCTCTCGAAGGTCACAGTGCCGACTTATCTTCATGTTGGGACTGCAGACGCCGTAGTTGGACAACTGGTAAGTTGAAATTAGGTCGAAATCACTTGAAACTTTAGTTTTGGTAAACATTTCATTTCCAGGACAGCAAAACTTTAGAAAGCTTTTTGCCGAACGTTAAAAAATTCAACTTGATCGATGACTGGAACCATTTTGATTTCACTTACGCTAAAAACGCGGGAAAAACTTTGTACGAAAGCATTATTGAAGACTTCAAAAGAAACGACAATAAAACTGGCGAGAAGTGATCAAGACTTACATTTCAGGTTTTTCAACAACGATCAGTTTAGATCAAGCGCAAATCTTTCAGAACACTACAGACTACAGACGATCGTTTTATTTTCGGGAGATCAAACTTGCAAAATGTCGGGAATAATATCAAACGAAACCACCATGAACGAAACCGCCATGAAAGAGCTCGACGAGTTGGAACGAGTCAACGGATGTTATTTAAAATTTATTTCTTACGAAAATTTTTCATAAGCGATTGCAGGTTACAAAACGTATCAAAAATCATTCTTTTGTTAAGAGGTGAATGATTGTGGCGATGACACGTTTGCCGCGGTCGTGGTTCCAAAGATTCAACAGCGGGTCCTTGATTTTCTCTTCCAGGATGCTCATCAGCTCGTTCTTCATGAACTTCATGCCTTCCGCTGTTTTCAGCCCGTCGGCTTGGATCAGCAGCCAGCCATCTTCGAGAAGGAACAAAAATTCACTGTTGTGCAACTCGATCCGAACGTCGGTTCCGGAAAACAAGATCAGCGACACAATCGGCACCATCGTGCAGTCGCGAATGAATATCCTCGACGTCTTGACCTTCTCCTGATATATCAGGAACGGTGACAAGAAGTTGCCGACGGTTGAGTTAACGCTGGAGGGGTGGATAGCAACGTAGCCGTCTTCCTTTGTCTTGAATCTCAGTTCCGATGCTAGGAAGGCACGCGGCACAGCTCCTGAGAACGTGTTCACATAGTTTTTCTCTGGCGTTAGGATCTGTTGGAAGATTAAACTTTAATAATTGGTTCTTTTAGAGATTACTAGCGAATTACCTTAATGACATTGGGATACAAAGCCGCACACAAGATTGCGCCGATCAACCTCGAGTTGTCTGCATTGGCGTTCAAGTCGTTGCCAGTAATCTCGAACAGGTTGTCTTCAAAAGATTTCCCTTTTCTCTGCTTCGGCATGTCCACCGGAACAAATCCAATCGAGATCAGCAGCTCCAGGAACTGAAACTTGATTTCGCCCAACATCTCCAGTGTCCGGAAGGAAAGATAATTCTCGTCAGCGTAAACTTGACCTGCGTAACGACTTTTCTTCTTGGCCTCCTTCCACTTCCGGTAAGCATTGAGAACTGTCAGGTGATCGCTGTTTCCGACCGCGAACAGTCGTTTCCTGGCATCAGCGGCCTGCCGCTTGGAAAACGGTGACACAAACGGCGACTTGTGGCTCAAGCACGCACAAATGGTGAGAACACTGTCGAGGCACTGGAAGATCGCTCCAAAGAGCATCAGTTTGCCGATTCTCACGTCAACAGGCAGCAAGGCGAGATGAGAGCCCAGCGGAGTCAAATTTTCGTTCTCAAAGGCACCGAGGTGTTGAAGTCTCTTGATCGCTCCTTCGATGTTCTCCAACGACGGCGGCTCGATTGACCGGTTCAAGACTGTTGACAAACTTTGGCTTCCGAAGTTTGGCAGCATTTTGATTCTCAGCAGCAATTGTTCCAACGGAATTCTGTGAATTTCAGGGACCGGCTGCGCTAAAATGTTGTTGTCATGTCGATGCTTCGTGTAAAGATGAATGCAGATGCCCGGCATGACGCGACCAGCTCGACCCTTTCGCTGACTTGCGTTGGCACGCGAAATCCAAACCGTTTCAAGCGATTCCATGTTTCGGTTGCTGTCAAAGTGTTTCTCCTTCTGCTGACCAGCGTCAATCACGAAAACGCAATCGTCGATCGTGACTGAAGTTTCCGCAATGTTGGTACTGAGAATGATTTTCCGCTTCCCGGCCATCTTCTTGAACACGAGTCCTTGTTCTTCAGACGACAGGGTTGAGTGCAGCGGGATCAAAACGAAGTCACTCGAACGCGGGCCGAACATCTTGCTGTCCATCAGCGTGTCGAAGACGGTTTGAATCTCGGCCAAGCCAGGCAAAAACACGAGAATCGTTCCTGCTTTAGGCCACTCGTGGTCGTCCGAGTCAACGATGTAGGTGAGAATCGCTTCGATCAGCTCCGGGTTGATTTTCAGCGGGTCCATCAGGAAGAGAGTTTTGCAAGTCGTCTTCGAGTATTCGATGTAACGACTGATCAAGTCCGACAGCTTCAAACTCTCGTCGCGAACGAATTTCTTCGGCGGCGTGTCGTTTGCACGCACATCCGCGTACTCCAGCTCTTGCATCAGCTGTTCTTCATCTTTCTTCGAAATTTTCTTCGAATATTGCGTGTCAGGCTCAAGGACGTACCCGCTGCGCTCGATGATCTCTTCCAGAAAAACTTGCTGAACTGGGAAAGTTCTTCCTTGGATCGTCAGCACTGGCGCGCCGCCAAAATAATCAGAAAACAATTTTGAGTTCAGTGTAGCACTCATCAGAATGATCTTCAACTGCGGTCGCTTCTGCAAAACTTCCTTCAAGATCAGCAGCAGGAAGTCCGACTCTTCAGACCGTTCGTGGACTTCGTCGATGATGAGATGAGTGACGCTTTCAAGCAGCGGGTCCGAATACAGCCTTCGGAGAAGAATTCCGGTCGTGCAGAACGTCAAACGAGTTGACGACGAAATTTTGTTCTCCAATCGGATTTGGTAACCGACGACACCGCCGATCCGCTCGTTTCTCTCGTCGCTGATTCGTTCAGCAACACCAACTGCAGCGATTCTTCTCGGTTGAGTCACGATGATGTCAACCTTGCCAGGGTTTTTCGAGCCCGCCGAGCTTTCCATCCAATTATCCAAGATGAACTGCGGAACTTGCGTTGACTTTCCGCATCCGGTGTCACCGGAGATCACGACGACTTGGTTTTCCTTTATCGTTTTGACGATCTCATCTTTCAAGGCCCACGCTGGCAGTGATTTTCTCGAGTCCAGCATTTTCTGGTAGTACGAGTTCGACTGCTTGTCTCGGAACTTCCTGATCAAGTTCAAATTCTCCTTCAGCACGTCTTGTTCGCTCACGACTCGCTTATCAAACTTGTTAACTCGCCCGAGCTGATAATGAGAAGGCAAAGCTGCTTGCGCTGCTGCTCGCTCTTCTTCGGCTTCGATTTCTCGCGGGTCGTAGTCGAAGATGCTGACGTCAGCCGATGGATACCGGAAGAATGTGTTCTTGTTGAGATATCCTGTGATTTCCTCTTCGTTCTTGAGCAGATCGATGATGCCGAACACCGACGGTATTTGATCTTTGGCCAAGTCACGCGATTCTTCTATCAAACGCTGGTTGATCCTCAAGCAAATTGATTTCGGGATGTCGGAGATTTTGGTGCGCAACAGGATGAGCGGCGGTACTGCCGGGTACTTCACCCACTTTGGGAACCGGATTTCGATGTGCCAAGTCTTGTGGCCGTCGTCAGGGTCATCTCGCTTCTTTATTTGAGAGTTTGTTCCAGCCTTGTCATCGTCACCGTTTCTGACATCATGCGAGAACCGGCATTTGGCGCCGAACTTGCAATTTCCTTTCTCCATCATGTTCCGGCACTTTTCAATTTTGTTGAACTTCTTCTTGAGCTTTTGGTTCTGCAAGGCTAGATATCTGGCTTCAATCTCCAGCTGCATTGCCTTCTCAGCCTTCTTCTCTTCAGACGGCGAGAACGCGAGCAAATAGTCAAGCCGTATCTTGAACTGCCAAATGTGGTTCTTTTCCACTTCCTGGAACTCATCGACGTAAATGGACTTGAGCGACTCCAGCTCGTCGTCCATCATTTCAAAGCGGGATTCGTCGGTTAAATCACACTCGACAACGTCTTTTCTCCGTGTTGGGAAGTACTTGTCGAAGAGCAAGTTGATTGAGTCGTCGATGTTATCGCTGAACGCGTCTAAACACTCCAAACAGTGGCGTTTGTGAAATCCGTACGATTCCAGCTTCATCAAGGCATACAGTTTCATTTTCTCTTCGCCAGTCTCCGCTGACGGCATGTAGCTATAGTCACATCCGCCTTGGATAACCAGCTCGCCGCGCTCTTTCCAATAAGACTTTTTAATCTTTGATCCACGATTTGTGTAATCCGCTTCGGTTCCGAACGAGAAGTCATCGCCGTGGATGTGTTTTAGCGTCGACATAATCATGTTGTGACTCTCTTCTTGCAATGTCAACACCTGCAGCTCAACTTTGATTGGGTTCTTCGACTCCGGAATGTCCTTCGTCGTGTTCCTAAAATCAAGAATTTTCTTAGCACGTTGCAAAGAATCTCGGAAATTTCGCTTACGACGCGCGGGCATCTGCAACTGGCCTCAAAAAGCAGTCCTCGAGCAGATTTCTACTCTCTCCGTCCATACTTGGCTTAATACTTGATAGCTACACACTCGAAACCAGCGTTTTTATCGAAAATGATTTCACAGCTGAACGTAAACGTGAAGCAACAACAACAAGTCAACAAAAGTCAGCTGAGAGGCGGCGAAAAAAAAGGCGCAAAAAAATTTGAAATTTGCTGCAGACACGTGGACGTGTAAACTATTTAAATTCCGTAGAATGAATAGTCATAGCGGATGTAGGCGGTGTTCCATGCCTCGATAACCAATTGGATGTATCGCTGGCCGATGCCACCGGCGACGACGTAGCCGCGACCTGCTGTGCCGTTGTCTTGCGTGATCAAAACCTGAACGTTAGAAACGACAGCGCCAACGCCCACTGATGGATACAAGATCTTGAGCTCGAGGTTCTGCTTCGATGGATACACCGCTGAACCGGAATCAACCGCTACAAGTCGGTCGCCAGTCACACGCGATCCCAAGCTGTACCAGTTCTGATTGTACAGTGATCGTTGATTGACCCCGAAAGTGAACTCCAAAGGCGTCACCGTTGCATTTGGATACGAGACGTAGCTTTGAATGTTCTCGACGACTTTGACTTCCGTGCGTGTTGGGATTTTCTGGGATTTTTCGGCTGCGTTGGCTCCCAAGAGGAAAACGGCAAGAACTAACATCGCCTTCATCGTTTATCGGTGAAAAAAAAACTGAAACTAGAGCGAAGAATCGATCGAAAGCGTTTTATATGCACTTTCTGAGACAATTCGAGTGATTTTTAGACAAACACTTGCTTCTTGAGTGTTTTTTCCGTTGATAAGCGTCAGAAATCACTCGAGTGGAGTGGAAAGTTTTCTTCGAATTGCAATCTTGACACCTTGCGAAGTCCAGTTCTGCTTAAATTGAAGTCTGCAAATAATCTTCACTTAATTCATTATGAAAGTGAAAATCTTTCAAGCGAACTTCTGAAGACACTAAGTCTCAAGTAGTTTCTGGCGTGGTTTATTCATAAAACCACTTTTCAACAAGTTTGTATTCAATTTGTTATCAATTTCCGTCGCTGAACTTCAGTCCGCTGCCTTTGTTCGTCAATTTCCTTTTCTTTGAGCTTCTTGGACAGTTCTTCGGGGTGCATTCGCTTGCGGTGCGAGTAATCTACAAATAAACAACTTTAAGTTACTATTGAAGAGATGCAACGTGGTCACTTACAGTTCCCGCTGCTGACGAAAGTTTTTGAGCAAAACTCGCAGGAATATTTTCTCAACCCGTTGTGTTGAGCGTTGACGTGGTTCACCAAAGTGTTTTTCAGTTTAAATGACTGCGAACAAATCTGAAAGCAATCGAGAATGGTCAGAAGAATCTAAGATGTCACAGTTTCTATCTCACCTCGCAACTAAACGGCTTCATATCGCTATGCTGAACCCTTTTGTGATTCATAAGGCACTGCTTGTTCAACGCTGAATAGTCGCAAACATCGCAGCAGTGTCGATTTTCGCCATGCACAGTCTGCAAATGCTTCTTTAAACAAATTTTGTTCTTCAGCCACTTTTTGCACTCTGGGCACTCGACTTGGAACTCAAAGTTCTTGTGGGTCGTCAAGTGATACGTCAAATTGCTTTTGCATAGGAAGTTTTTGGAGCAGACATCACAGGAGAACTCTTTTCTTACAAAATTCTTGGAATGGACGGTGTTGGTGTGTGTTGTCAGGCGACTCGAAGTGCTGAACTTTCTGCCGCACGTCTCGCAGCAAAACGTCGTGCGTTCTTCTTCAGGCAAATGAGAGATCGAGTGCGTAACCAGAGCACTTTGGTAGGAGAATCGACGATCACAGCCGGCTTCAGGACACGCGAGGATGCGTTCGCTTTCGGGCAAGTGATTCTGAATGTGGTATTGAAGTATCTTCGGGCACGTCAGCATTTTGTTGCATGTCGGGCACTGGAAGGCTTGCGGTTGAACGTGCCGCGCCATGTGATTTGCAATCTGTCTTATCTTGACAATCTTCGACCCACAGCAAGTGACGAAGCCTCTCACCTCGTGCTCGTTCTTGAAGTGGTTCATCATCGCTGAGAGCTTACGGAATTTTTTCTTGACCGGGCATTCGTGGCATTCCAATCGGTAGAACCTTGCGATGAGCTTCGAAAGCTCCTTGCCTTTGACGACAAGTTTTCCGTCTTTGATCAGTTCTTTAGGAAACCCCTCGATGGTCGATGCCGTTACTTGGAAGTCGTCTTCTTGATCTTCTTTTGGCTGAGCGATATTTAACTCATCTTGTTGACTGGTCCCGGGTTGCATAACATTCTCGCTCCAAAGCTGTTCTTCCTGGACTGGAAGATCTTGCAGGTTCAGCTGGACATCAGCCTCAGCAACTTCTTTCAATAGGATTTCCGTTTTGTTGTTCTTCAGCAGAATTATGTATTTGATCTCATCTTTGGGCACTGCAGCCGCTTGCTGTTGCTGCTTGAACTTTTCCTGGTTTCTGTGAACTTCATTGAAAAACTGGTCGAAAGTCTCAAGCTGCTCGGTGCACGACTTGCAGATTAGAACGTTGTCGTTGATCTGAAAGTGTAAAAGCATTCAAAACAAGAACTGGCGACTGAATTGCACAAAATCACCTTCAAATTCAAATGTTTTAAAACTTTCTCTCTGAAGTCGCCGTTCACTGTGAAATATTCGTTCCTCTTAATGTAGCAGATCCGGCACAGTATGTTAGTCATCTCTAGTCAGTAATCCAGTTCCAGATCACATTTTTTGCCTCTCCACTTTTAAATCGAAAGTTTGTTTACCTTTTGCAGGGTGAGCAGCTTGATTTGTTCTCGAACGACTGTTCACCCTTCATAAGCAAATCATCTTCAGTTTTACAATTTAAAGGACACAAAGTGTTTATTAATGGAAGGATCAACGAATCACAGTGGCTTCGATATTCTCAAGCTTCCGGTGGAAGTGATCAGTGAAGTCGTCTCGAATGTTGACATAAAAACGCGAAGAAGCCTTGCGCCAGTTTGCAGCGATCTGTACGAGATTTTGTGCCATGTAGAGCGAGATAAGCATCCATTGGACCTAGAATACTCGCAAGTAAGCCTTTACGTCATATTTCCATGACTCTCAAACGTTTCAACTCGAAACTCTTGCAGATTTTTGAAGACGACGAGACATTTGAGTCCGTCATCAGCTCGAAACGCGAGTTCAACGATCTCACGATCAACCTGAAAGGCTGTGGAGTCGTTCCGCAATGCAGACGACTCGAGAAGATTGTCCAGAAGTTCGGCTTTCGACTGAAGAAGTTCAAACTGTGGTGCTCGGTTCAACGCGAGTACGCGCAAATCTGCGAAGATCAGTTGATGGCGATTCTCAAATGTCTTCCAAACGTCGAGGATTTGACATTGTGGAACATCTTCGTGAGTTCAAGTTGCACGCAGCCAAAGGAACTGGGCATGCACAAGCTCAAGAAACTGCTTCTAAACTATTGTCTCTTTGACACGCCGACCGTTCTGAACAGTCTGCCCGCTAATGTTCTTCATGAGCTAATCTTCACCTTCGAGACAAACGGCGAAACGCGATTTCAAAATTTCTTCAACCAGCAGAAGAACATCAAAAAGTTGGAAATGTTCGAGAATGATCTCATAACCTTTGATCACTTGGAGCTGGAACACTTAAAAATCAGTTCAGACATCGACTTCGCAGTCCTGATCGGTCAACAGCCGAAGCTTCAATACTTAGATTTCACAATATCTTGGATCGATGACTCGGTGTTTGCTGCCGTGACTCAGCTCAAGCAACTCAAAACTCTCAGAACACTCGTCGACGAAATTTCTGTCCACATGTTTACAGATTTGAAAAAACTCGCCAAATTAAAGGAGCTCAGACTCGATTCACATTTGGCATTCGAATGTGTACATTTATTGGAGTTAAGCATGATGAATTTTGCTGACCTGGAGAAACTAACGCTGATCTACACTGAACTAATGATTCCGTCAGAAGTTCTCATCCAAATGGGCCAAAACTTCCGCAAGCTGAAGCAGTTCGAGGTCATCAATCGCTCTATCAACATTGTTGCAACTATTTTGGATCATTTTCCAACACTCGAATCGATCGTGTTCGACTTTTTTGCCATCTTCGGCGCTCCGGATGACGTTTTGTCTGTTGAAGCAGATTTTAGACACGAAAGTCTCAAGCAGCTTGTAGTGATGAATGTGAACTTCCGTAAAGCCGACAGCACGCAAGAGATATTGAAACTGGTCAGCGCATGCCCGAAGCTTGAGAAAATTATGTTGTCCGAGCTAGAAGCAGTGACGTTCCAAGATTTCAAGAACATAATCGAGCAACATAAAGAGTTAACGCATCTTAGCTTGGAGTTCGACAGCTTTGAGTTCACCGAAGATGTCATCGAGCTGATAAAATCTTCCAAAAAGCTAATCCACTTGCGACTCAACGGTCTCAACGGTCTTTCTAAGTACCTGAAACTGCAAGCGACGTTCGAAGAGATTTTCCCAAACATCACTCTGTTCGAGTATTCCAATGAAAGCGGGCAAATAATCATGAAGAAACACAACACGCCCGATTGGTACTTGGACTTCAAGCTCTTGGATCATTTTTGAATCAAGCATTTTAATTCTAATCAAAGCCAGCATAAATAAAATATTTTTGTATCACAACAAGGCAGTTTTTAAGCAACAACGCAATGCTTTGAGTCGGACGCGGTTGATCCTTCTTCACCCGAGCCGTTGATGTTCTTGTGCGCTGCGAGAATCGACTTTACGCTTTCAGCTTCCTTCATCCACTCCAGGATCTGCTTATGGAGAAGCTTCTTGCGCTCGACATCGACTTCATGATTGAGAAGCGGCACTAAAATTCCAAGTGCGCGTTTGTACGTTTCCAGAGCCGACTCGAGTTTCCGTTCATAAGCATAGTACTCGGCTTGCTGTCCAATTTCAAGGCCGTTGCGTAGTTGTGCATGAGAAAAGCACATCTTGAACAGAGTTTTGTACTGCTTTGATGGCTCCAGAGCTTCTTTGACTGAACATTTTGAAATGGCTGCTTTAGCCTGTGACTGGCCCGGCTGAGGCTGGCTTTCTTGAACTTGGGCGTGCTGTGCCCGACACTCATCCGAACCTTCACGTTGTTGGCTTGGGAACATTATGGAATGTTTGATTTCTTCCGCTCTTTGCAAGTAGCTGACTGCTCTGGTTCGCAATGCCGCCTTCTTTGCGCCACTCTCGGAGTCAATCAAAGGCACGAAGTAAGTCAAACCCTCGCAGTATAAATGGTAAGCTTTGGAGAAGTTCTGCTTGGTGTCTTCTTCGACGGCGCGCGTCATGATCTCGATTGCTTTTTCGAAGTTCTCGTCGCTCGGTGCGTGCTTCAGGTCTACAAAGTCGTGATTGAAAAACTCTTCGAAAGTGATTCGCCGCTTAGCGTCGTGCTGGAGCAGCCTTGTCAAGATATCTTCGCACTCTGGTGAAATCTTTGTGTTCGGCGGAATTTCGATCTTCTGAAGTGACTTCACCTTGTCCAGCAACTCTTGGATCGACCTGCTCGAGTACGGTGCATGACCGAACAGGCATTCATAGAGAATCACACCGATGCTCCACAGATCAGCGCGGGCGTCGTATTTGTGCTTGAGAATGATCTCCGGAGCCATGTACAGTGGCGAACCCTTGACGGTGCTGTTTTCTTCGTCCATCTCTAAATGTTGCGCAAAACCAAAATCGCAAATCTTGAGAACAAACGTTGACGATGAGTTCGGTCGAGTCAGCAGCAAATTTTGTGGCTTCAAGTCGAAGTGGCTGATGTTGTTCTCTCGCAGGTACTTCATCGCTTCGGCTAGCATCCGGATGAAGATTCTGCAAGTGCTTTCACTCAGCCTTTGTCGTTTCTTGATGAAAGCCGATAAGGAAACCTCGCAGAGCTCGCAGATGATGTAGATGTTCGTAGAATCCCAGCAGAAGTCTTCCATCTTGACGATGTTCTTGTGCTCGAGCTTCTTCAAGAGTCCAATCTCTTGGATCAAGTTGTCAATCGATAACTTCCCTTTGAGAATTCGCTTTCGCTCCATTATTTTGATGGCCACGAGTTGTCTCGATCGCTTGTCGATAGCTTTGTAGACTGTCGAGTACGTACCAGAGCCCAGCACGTTCAGCAACTCGTAGTTGTTGATGTTCGTCATGCTGAGTGTTTTGCAGGTATAAACTCGACTTTTTTTCTTTGTTTACTTTCTGAACCTCGCTACAGCGACTTGCTGCTGCCTATAACGTCGTTTAGAAATTCAAATTTAAGTCAGTTGATGTCGAATACGTCTTAAATTGCACAACAATTTCAACATCGAAGCGATGGTCAAGTAACAAGTTTCAAGACTTGGCGAACTTCGCTTGAGACCCTTGAAGTGAAGTTTTATGTTGATGTCGGAGAAGATATTTGTGTCTACACAAAAAGTGATAAAAATGCGGTGAAAAAAATCTCCAAAACCTGTTCGCTAATCGAAAACTAGTTTTGTGCAATACAAATCAAAAAAAGGTCCAGTGTCATTTCATCTTTCTGCAAACAACAATCATCTTCACGATGGGCTGGTCTGAATTTAATCTACGAAAATATTATAAATTGCGGTATCTTCCCTTCAATCCGCTGATCCTAATTGTGATCGCCGGTTACTATGTTGTGAAGTATGAATTTCGATTAAAGTTGAAGGATAAGAATTAAAAAGAAGTTTTCAACAGAGTCGCACAGCTATCAGGCTACGTTGACGAAGATTATTGGACAACATATTGGTACGGGCTCGTCGATCGTAATAGTATTTGTCACAACATATTTAGTTGCACTTAAAAATACAAATTTTGCACGCCTAAAATTTCAATTTTATTCCAGTGCCGCCAGGAAACTATGATCGAGATGGTTTTCATGATTTGATCTGCAACACATCGCGGGCTAAAGCTGCCAAATTTTTCTGGTTGATAACATTCGGTTTCATCGTCATCAGCAAGCTCGGAATTCTCAACGTCTACAAGCTGCAACCAGGCGATCATATTCCGTGGATGAAACTTCCAAAGGCAAGACCAAAGTTTGTGCAAAACTCCACATTGTAACTTTTCTTGTTTGCTTTCAGATCGTCATCAACGTAGCAATCAATCAGTATATCGTCGGATTTTTTTTTGCGAATTTTACTTTCTACTTGATCGAACATGTCGTGAAGTACAAAATTCCCGACGAAGCCAAAGACATTCCAGGATTCTATCGCTTCATCGCTGAGCTAATCGCCAACAACTGGCTGCAAGAGATCAGTTTTTACTACATTCACAGATTGCTACACACGAAATATCTCTACAAGCACATCCACAGGTGAAAGCTTTTGACTTTAAGCTTTTGACTCGAAAGCTTTAAAGTTTCCAAGTCATTTTGTTTATTTCGGATTTATTTTAGAATTCACCATGAGTTCTCAGCTCCAATACCGATGACTGCAATTTAGTAAGTTTGACGGTTTGAAGTTTTTGTAAATTATTTCTGATTTAAATTTTCTGATTTCTAAAAATTAGTTGTCATCCAGTTGGTAAGCTTAAAAGCTTTAATAGAAATTTGTTTAGACTTTAAATTGATTTTCTATGCAGAAATGTTCATTCAAAATCTGGTGCCAGGAATTTTGGGACTTCTGGTGATAAGAGCGCATTTGGTTAGCGCGTTTGTTTGGTCGTTCATTGCTGGCTTCACAACGCTGGTTGATCATTCCGGCTTCCACTTGCCTTTCTTCAATTCGTAAATATTTTTCTTTTCACTGTGATTGATGTGAACTGAGATGTCTGTTTTCAGGCCAAACTTCCACGAGTTTCATCACAAGAAGTCAGTGCCAAGTGTTCTTATCATTAACACAAAACTGAACGAATTTTCGTTTCAGATTTGTTGGAAACTATGGAATATTAGGATGGATGGACTGGATCCACGGAACTGACGCGAATTTCTTCAAAAGCGAAGATTATCAAAATCACAAACTTTTTTACCCGTTGTTGAGTGGATCAAGCAGCACCAACGAAGTTGTGAAGAAAGGCGAATAATTGGAATACTTAAAACTTGCAGCTGACTTAGGACATCAAGTTCAATTGGTTGTTGTCGTGTGCTTTCTGTTAATGATAAACTGAACAACGTTGAAGATTTAGTAAAGTTAAAGCAAACTTCATCAATTAGCTCAAACTTTTCTCTCTTGTTCAAGCTCCGAAACATTTTCCCTGACATTGATTACCATCACTCGTTGATAACACCAGAAACACCACCTTTTGAATTAGAATTAGCATAATGATTCTCTTTATTCCATGTTTTCATTCAATTTACAAAAAGGCCAAAAAGGAATTTTACAAAGGTTTTCATCTCTCTCGTCCTAGGGCGTCTTCGCGACAGCTTCTCTCCTTCGTTCGAGAATAAGGTGAAATGAAATCACATTTAAAAAGATTCTCATCTACCAATCGCGCGAAAAGTGACTGCGTAATTTTTAAGGAGATTATTTATCACGAACCATCCAACATCCAGAGATTTCTTTGTTTCAAAATTTCGCATTCAAATTGCCTTTTCTTGTTAATTACTTTTTGACGCAGCAGTGCATCTGATAACAGTTGGTTTCATCAAAACTTAAGTTTGCCTTAGGGTGAACGTTTGACAACGGTCTTGCTATTAACCAGGAAGTTTTCCCGTCTTCATTGACACCGTTGAGAAACATTCTTAAAACTTCCTTCAATTAAAAAGATTTTGTGAATAAAAATATACATTTTCCAAGTTTTCCTTTCAAATTGGCCTTTCTACTTCGTCCATCGCTTCAAATTTGTTTCCTCAAACTTGATCTTGGAAACTCTCTCAACTCAGAAAGTAGAAATAAAATTTTATTTGCTTCAAAAGTTTGCTTTGTAAAATTTCTCGCTAGGCTAAGAGACGCTTTCAGTATATTTATCTGCATTCAAAAAAACGGAATTCGACACTTTTGGGGAGGATTTCCGATCATCGCTTTTGAGAGTTTTCGTTTTGGAAAAATAGATTTAATTTTTTCTTGGAAAAAGGTGCGCGTAAGGGGAGAGAAAGGGCGGAAACGGTCTGTGAATATCGACAACACGATCCTTAAGTCATATTAAATTCATTTAGCTAACAGCGGCGCTTTATATTCTGCGGGGGAGGTTTGAAGTTCGTGCAATTTTCATTTCTGTATGATTAAACTTTCGGGGAAAAAGAATTCGTTCAAGTTCAAAAGGATCCTTAAAGTTTCTTCGCGCCCATGCCGAGCTTCATTGGGCCAGCTTTGGCCGCCCTTCTGGCTTCCATTTCACGCTGTCGCTGCATTTTCTTCTCTTCTCGCTTGCGGCGTGCTTCGTCGAACTTAGAATTCGCTGGAAATCGGATAAAGACGTTCAATATCTGATGATTATTACAGCAACTCGTGACTCACCGGAATTTCCGTCGTCTATCGGCTCGAACTCATCATCATTCCAAGCAGACGTGCCGTAGTTGTCCCAATTAGCGTTCGAATTTGAGCTTGAATTGAGCAAAGTTTCTCCGCTGCCGTTGTTCTCCCCCGGACTGCCTCCGTTGTTCATGACGTTGTTGTTGTGCCCAGACGACGAGTGAGACTGCGAGTTCGAGTTACTCGGTGACGCAATGAGATGGTTCGTATCGTGATTGGCCCTTTCTTCAAGTTCTTCGGTCAACGGTTCCTCTTCGAGGCTGCCCCATTCATCGTTCTCCCATCCGTCGCGTCCATCGTTGACCGAGACTACGGTCGTCATTACACTTGTCACATTCAGAGTGAGATTGGCACTCAGCATTGGTGTTGGGCCGACGAGTGGTGAAGACGGGTCTTGAGATGTCTGGAAATCATTCATAATTTGTAACTCAATGTTTAAATTAGTTAATTGTTCAACTTACATCCATGTCGCCCCAATTCTCATGATCCCAGTTATCAGCACCATAGTCCGAGGCCGATACGGATGTGTCAGCGCTTTCATGCTCAAGCGACGTCATCGAAGTCACGCTGCTGGTAGTCGTTGAGATGCTACTGCTTGATGGTTGTTCTGCAATGGAAAAATCAAAATAAATTTATCGCTGACTTTTGAGCTTATTGAAAATCTGAATTCTTACCCAAAGAAGCAGGTTTACTCAAATTACGTCCAGTCAGAGGTGGACGAAGCGGACGTGCAGTGTCACTCTGTGATCTGTAAAATTTAGCAGACACTGCGGACACTGCCCAGCCAGCCCAAGTTGCAGCTGCGTTCCCTATCGTCGGCGTTGCGGTGTGCACGTCAGCCTCTGAAAAACATTTTAATGACAATTTGTTTCCGACAAATCATTCAGCAACTCACCCATGCTCTCTCTCAGCGTTGGATCTTCGGAGACTCTTTCGAGCTTCCCGAGGAACCCTCTAATTGTCTTGAATGCTGGCTCACGGACACTCTTCTCGGGGTCTGCCGTCAGCGGACATAAAGCTGGTAAAATGCGACTTGCCACCTCGTTGAGCAGGAAATACTGTTGAGTCGCAGCTAGAGCAAGTATTCCAGCAACACCTAAAACAAGCATGTTATCAATTCAGAGCAAGCTTTTCACGACTTTAATGAACTTACGACTTGGTGGAAATGGATCACGCATAGCGCGAATGAAAGCTGATACCAGAACACGTTGCCGAACTTGCGGGTGCAAATGTTGAGAAATTTTCCCCAGACACACCGTCGTGTTCGTCCGGATGCCGCCCTGTTCGTCTCTCGATTGCAGTCTAGCAAAGTGACGAAGCACCTCAACGTTGAGATTGTTGTAGTTTAATTTCGGCGCGAGGTGGATGATCGATTTCACCGTCTGCTCGCGAATCGTTGCGTTGGTGTCGAGGAAGCCGTGAGCGACTTGCGGGAATATCTGATCGTTTATGACGGCTGGCGTCAGGTGATGCACAAACAACTCGAGTTGCTGAAGCAGCCGCGATCGGGTGACTCGGTCGGTCGACGCAAACAGCTTCACCACGCATGGCACGATTTTCTTTTGGTAATCGATTTCGTCAAGAAGTCGCCCGAGTTTGAACATCGGCCCAAGCACCACCGAGCCGGCGTCTCCATACTCGTAGGCCGTTATAAGTTGCGGTAAAATTTTGTGTCTACAAACGTTGTCGGGGAAACAATCGAGCAGCGGTGTCAGTGCGTTGAAAAAGCGCAACTTTTCGGCCTTGTCTTTGATTTGAATTTCCTCAAGGAACAAAAGCGTATCGACTAGTTCGTTCTTAAAGAATCCCCCAGGTTTGCGGCATCTTGTGATTATATCAGCTGGGTTGGGCCGGTTTGACGGGTTTGCCCCCACCAGCTCGCAATAAATTGGCGCGAGCGATTTTGGAATCTAGAAAGTCAAGAGATTAGAGTTTGCTGCTTGACTCGTCTTTGTTCTTCTCACATTTTCTAAGTCCTTCAAATTGCCCCTTGACTTTAATGGCCCGTTAAACGACTCCCAAATGAGACAGCCTAAGCCCCACATGTCGGTAGAGCTGGAAGTAGAGGAATTCCTTCATAATGGAGATTTACCCAGCCCCGGGTGCAAGGTCAACTCACCACTTTGTCGAGTTCTTCACTTTGGCCGGGTCATTTTTTTCTGGCGGATCGTAGATTTCTAACGCGGGCGGAATCTTCACCGGAATGATTGTTTGATTATGCTGATTGTTGACGTCGACAGCCTGCACGAACTCAAGTCCGCCGAGCTTCCACTCTCCACTTGCGTTCACGAACACCGACCAGATCGAGACGTTGTTGTGACGGAGGTTGCCGTCGTTGTTGAGGAATGACAAAGCGCGCTAAAAGCAAGGCAAGCAAATTTCAGCAAAGAAACCAGGAAAATCATGCGCAATAATTTATTTTTGGATTTTCCTTCGAAGTGATCATCTGGTAGGACTGGAAGTCACTGTTTTGGACTCTAGAACTCACCGTTATTTGAAAGACAGCCCAGGCCAGGTACAAGTCCCTTCTTCCGTCGGGCTGGATCTTGTCCAGATAGAATCCCAACGGTTCAACATACTCCGTGGCCACGTATATCACTTTTTCGTTCTCGAAGCTGTCCAGATACTGGAGAACTGACGGGTGTCGCAGCGTTTTGATTCTCTTGAGGCTCGCCTTGGCCAAATCGAGCTGTGCCTCAGATCCAGTCCGGATTTCGTATGTGAAAATCGACACTTGCTCGTTCGATCCTTTTCGCTTGCCCTTCTTCAAGCTCCATATGCTTTTCTCCTCGAAACCTGCTCGGACGAAGTGAATAGCAACAGTCAGCACAGATTCATCGAACAACACATCAGAAATTGATAAAAATATTGGAAAAAGAAATCAGTGGTGCTGATCCGCCATTTACCAGCGACATTCTCCACAATCTCGTAGGGGAAGTCTTTGGTGGAGTCTCGCGAAAAGAACGACCACATCGTATAAATTATAATCCCGGAATTGGCAATTTAAGTTTCACAATTTTTTTCTTTCTTTGAAAACATCTTCCGTGTCACTGAATGCATTTGGTTTACTGAACGAACTTTTGAATTTTGAAGTTTCCGTTAAAGTTATTTGTGAAACGACAAAATTTTGATTGATTGATTGATTGATTGATACGGCTGGCCTGTTAACTCTACGGTATTCTTAACTTGAAGGTATTGTCTGGATCCCGTCTCCACCATTTTTGGAAAACGTCAACAGGGTTATCAAAAAGGTCTCTAAAAATTATCGAAAAAGTGATTTTATTTGTATGCAAGTTTTTCTTAACTTTGAAATAGACCGAGATTAAACTTAAATTGTGCAGTTTGCAGCGATGTCACTCCTAATTTCGTCGTGAGAGTCCGAAAAGTAGTATTTGTCAATGCAGACATTGACTTGGATCAACCTCAATGGCAGACTTTTGCAGTTGTCGAAGGTGTTCGAGAATAGGGAAGTAATTTGGTTTCCTTCTAAGTAGATACGATGCAAGTTGATCAAAGTATCAAAGACGTTGGCATCGAGAGTTTGAATTTTGTTGCCCTCTAGGCCGAGGGAAAACAGTTTTGTGACAGGCTCAAAGTTATCAGCTTGTGCAGTCCTTTGAAGTATTTTGTTCTCAAAGTGTACGCCGAAAAATCTTCCAAGTTGGGAAATTTGAAACCAATGTCTCCGGGGAGAAATTTGATATTTTTGTTATGAACAACATGGAAACCCAAAACTGTGGTGTCTCGTTCTACTCCCAAAACATACGCCTCGCTGTCTATAACTCTATCTTCAATCATGCAGGTGTTAATTTCTTTTTCGTAAACAGTACCTTCACCGAATGAACATCCAACTTCCTTGACATCTTCGAATTTCAATCAGAAAAACTTGGTTAACAGATTTTTCCGTAAAGAAAATGCATCACGTCTTCAACTTACCTTGAGTAATCTCAGCAATCCAATCTCTGAACGAGAAAATGTTTGTGTAGACTGCGTTTCTGGAAACGTCACAGATTTTTTCTGCTGTTAGCAGAGATGAAGAAACAATTCCCTTCAAATAGTAAATGCTGTTGACTTTGACGAACAAGCCGCTGCTGCTGTCTCCGAAACAAACGCCCGATCCGTTCTGTAAGCCAGCACAGAAAGTTCGCTTGCTTGACATTGCGACCAGTGACTGTGTATTTAAGAAGCAATCTTCATTGGTCTGGATAGAAACTTCGATTTGCTTTGGGACGTTTTCGTGAGATTTCGTCAATTCTTCACTTTTTCCCCACCCGGCAACGACGCCTCTACTTTTTGACGGTTGTGTTGGCAAGTCCCAAAAGCAAATCGGCTGAACGTAGGCCGAGTGAGTGATCGTTGAAAATAATGTTATTCTTATAAATTCCAGCATTGAGATGTCCGCATCATAATTCGAGTTGTGTGGATTCCAATCGTCGTGAACATAGATTTGCTTTGGCGAAACAATTATCTTCTCGGTTTCATACGGGTCACTCAAGTCATGCGCACCGAAAAGTGCAAACACATCTCGAGGCAGAATTGGTTTGTATGAACTCTTGGGCTGAATACAGTGAGCAGCTGTGGGCGAAAGGTTGAATTGATTAATTACTGACAGCATGGACATATTTAAGAAGATGTCACTTACCACTGATGACATGATTTGGCGAAATTAATGTTCCACCGCAAAAGAACGAAGGCGGCTGCATATATCAAAGCTACGATCCACGGGAAATCCCCGCGTGGAAAGTCCTGCCCGTGAACAATAAATCCTGATGGCCGTCTGGGAACACCACAGTTATCAGTGCTTCTTTGAAAACGACCGGAAATTGACGCACTAGCCAAGGCGAACACGAATATACACGTAACAAATGACATTTTTATTTTAGGACTCATCATTGAAAGTGATGTAAAAGTTCCCGATAGCTTCTCTCAAAAAATCACAAACTTTGATAATATATCAATTATCTAGAAGATAAGAAACCAGAAAATAACGAAGGTTGTTCTTAGATTAGTTTGTCTAAATGTTTCAGTACAGTTTATTTGCGTCTTTCGTGTGACAAAGAATTGAAAAAGATTTGTTAAGAAATGGAATTGGAGTGCGAGTTTTTAAATATACGCTGGTCAAACGGCACAAAATACACTTGCGAAGTAGAGTCAATAACGAATTTCGAACCCAACGCTCCTATCAAACTGGTTCATGGAACACATTTGGCCGATAAAACCAATGATGACGTGGAATCATTGTGGATCGAAAATCTGGATTTTGAACGCATTCCGAAAGGAATTCCTCAACTTTTCCCGAAACTGACTAATTTGGTATTGTGGAACTGTGAATTAGAGGAAATTTCCAGAAGTGATTTGGTTGGACTGGAGAAACTTGAAGTTTTATACATCAATGACAACCCTCTTAAGTCGTTACCAGACGATTTGTTCACAAACATGAAAAATCTTCGTTGGATTTATTGCGATGACAACGAAATCGAAACTTTGAGGAGTTCCGTTCCCCTCGGGAAATAAAACGCGCGCTTTCTCGGTGGCTCCAAGTTTTTAATTATTTTCGGGCGAAAGTTGGTGCAGTTAAGGTGCAATCTAGTTTTCACTCAACACATAACATGGTCGCGCTCTGCCCTTGGGTGTTCGGTGGGCCCTATGGGATGATCTCGCGAAGTGATTTCAAAAATAAAATTTCGATTTCGATTTGTGTGTTTTGAAGAGCTTCAGGGTCTGAGGTCAACTGCATTAGGAAGCGTCGAAACGTCACGAGCGAGGCTTCCGATCACCATTTTTCCGTGCCGGGTTCATTCGTCTCGAATTAATCATCGTTTCACTTTTAACTCGCTGATGATCTCAGAACATTTGGCTAATAACTCTTCCGATGAAGATGAGCAAACAAGTTCCTCAAGTGCATCATTATCATTAAGTTCCAGACGCCGACTCGGGCTGGATAACTTCTACGCAATAGCTTATCAGATAAGAGACTCGAAATCGAGCGCGGAGTGTTTAGGGTTAACAGTGATTGCGAGCGGCTCGCGGGCGACAATCAAATGACGTGACATAAGTCGGCAAAAAAAAACAGCTGAAGATAAGTGCGTAGTCCGAGATAAGAGGCGAGAGTCTTAAG
>JPYR01000075.1:173068-192812 GCA_000775305.1 Belgica antarctica | reverse complement strand
GATGAATAAAAAACAATTTCACTAATTTAAGTTTCGTTCTTTGGAATTTCTGTGAAGCTTTTAAGTGCGCTTGAACTTTCAAACGGAGCTTTTGAAGCTTTTGAAACGATGATCAGTTTCACAGTTAACAGGATTTTATTCAAGTAAAATCAAATTCTAGTTGTAATTCTAGTTGTAACAAAGAGTTTATTCAAAGGAAGTTAAAGTTATTCCCAGTGTTTGAAATATTAAGTTTTATTCTCCGCTTTGCGCATCTACGTTGGCGATTGTCTCTTTGATATACTTTTTGTTTCATACTCAAACTGAGACCCTTTAGCAGACCGGAACATTCTCGTTGTTGGCGTTCCTTGGTCATAATTTTTTCCATTAGTTCCTAATTTTTAATTTAAATTTTTTCCGGAATCTAACATTTTTGATCTAACTTTTAGTAAACACGAGTTCATCAGTCGCTTTCAAGTCATCTGTAGCTTTTGGTGGCTTAACATTTGGACTAATCGGTGGCTCATTTATTCTCATCAAGGTCATCATCAAGACTAACAAATGTTTGAAACATACTATTGCTTTGTAACATCTTCTGCTCCTTAGAATTCTGATTTGGTTTCAGCGGCGGCTCTAACTCCTGCACTGTTTTATCTGAAGCTGACTGCACTGGTTCAAGCAGAAATGACTTAATACTTGAACCAGTTCAATCAGCTACAGAAAAAAAAACAGAAGTAAGCCTTTTATGGTTCAAGTCTTCAATTTGGCAGAGATGACAGAGTTTATTCACGATTCCACTCCAATGCACGTTTTTACAGATGTCCATGTGCTTAAATTGAATTTTATCGATGTTTCCCCAATTTTTGTCAGTGTTTCCCACGATGTAGCTTGAAATCACGCGTTGTTGTCAGACAATTCAATAAATCACATTCATTTTGATACTTCAACTCCGGTCTGATCTATCGGAACTATTTGAGGTTGCGGTTGAGTGAATGTCATGTCCCGAACGCATCGAACACTGTGTTTTGATTGAGAAAAATCATTTTCAATCGAAATGAGTGAAACCGCCAATGAAACGAAATAAAATATTTGCAAATAAAATTTTTAGTGGATTGCCGCGAGCGTTTGACATTTTTTGTTGTCGTCATTTTTCCTGTCACAGCACGAGACGAAGTTTAATGCACTGCATGTGAGTCCTCGTACGTTGACGGAATTATTAACCTTGTGCACCTTCTCCGGGAACAGTCGGCAAACAACAATTATTATCATTTCTTTCACGTATTTCATTCGAAAAACTTTATCTCAAAGCACATTTTATGTTCGTTTTCACAACAAGGCTCAAACCATCCCTTCCAAAGCTCACCTGCACAGTGACTTGAAGGTAAAATATGAAATCCTTCGCCAACGTGACTAAGACCGCTATTGCTGCATGACGTTTCCAAACAGAAATTCGTTGCGAAACATAGATTTGTACAGCGTGGCAAGTTGTGTTCAACACAAGAGTGCCGCGTGGGAGAGAAAATGTGTTGCACAACCTTCCAGTGTATCCTCAATCACTTTCCAAACCGGTTTTCTGAAAAGTTCGCAAGAAGATGACTCACAACCATCCAGGAACTGTAGATGAACTGAAGTGGACTGCAAACGTGCTCAAGTGTCCGATGAAATTTCGATTCAAGCGAAGTCTTAATTTGAACTAATGAAGTGTTAGAATCTAGTTTTAAAATCTGTATTTGTCGCTTATCGCGTTTGCAAAATACTTAGATAGACACTAAGGAGGTCGAAACGCTGCATTTTGAAAGACTTTGCTTCTGCAAAAGTCTATTAATGATGATTCTTCAATAAACTTTACATTGGATCGACGTTTTGGCTTGAAAATCACGTCATTGGCTTAACCATCTCCAAGATTTTCCAACCCTTCAGTAGAAAAACTGGTTCACAACTTCCACCTTCAACGTTATTTATTTGCTTTTAGAAAACTCACGTTTCCAATCCAATGGTGTTTTTGATCCCTTATTTGAATCCACTCGCCTTACATTCACTCATTAGCGTGCTTCGGGCTAATAACGCAAGAAGTGGCAGTCAATAGACCCACTAACTGTTCCATTAACTTTCACTGCTTTCACGTTTAGATCAATTTGCGGTCATTTCATGATTGAATTTGAGTGAATGCTAAACGCGTTGTTGAGGCCCGCCGGAATTGGTTTCAATTCTTGCAGGATTTTAACTGCTTTTCAAAATGCAAGAAAATCGATAACCAGTCAAACGGGGTTAAACTCAACCGTTAAAGTGGAAAAGTCTCGGGGTGGAAGCGTCTCAAGGTAGATTGAAGCCGAACACTTCAATTGGATTTGATATTTCGATTAGGTGCATCCAAAATGACTTGATTGGATTACCGATAAGTCTCGGAAATGCCTTGCGATGTTCTCGCCGTTGTGGTTTCTCGCAGATAGAAAGAAAATCAACGGCTTACAGCGACTGACAAGGGGGGAAGAGAAGAATGAAGGAGATTGCTGATAACGAGAAGACGTCAATGAAGGAAGCGCTGCTGACGGCTGTGCCAATAATGTCGCAATTTATTATGCCTACGATGGGGGAGACGAACGGCAGCCTCTAATCAGATTTACTTGTTTAGCGATAATTATTAATAATTTGTCAATTTGATTGCACAATTTCGTTGATCGATTTGTCATTTGGACCCGAATCCATTTCCTATTGGTACAATGATGCGCCTGTGACAAGAAGAATACAAGCCCTAAGCGGCTTAGTTCTGCTAACACTTTAATTTGTCAATGTTCAATTTCCCCATAGAATCGAAAGGAGATAAAAAAAGTTGCCCACTCGGAAACGCTTTCGTCTCCCAGAAAAGATATTTTCTTATCAATTGAAGACAGATGTCGGCACAACTCGTAAAAATTAATGTTAACGAACATTAAAATCTTGTCGTAAAGTGCACGCCTTCGTCTGTTCGACAATTTTTATGTGGAAAATCTGAAAGCAACCGACAACTTTGAAGAATTCATTACGGAATTTTAATTTTATGACCTACGTGAGAGGTTTGGCTCGGGAATTGTTTTCTGGGCGCGTCTTGCAGCGAGCTTCAAGTGAAGGGGTTACATACTGAAAATTTGCGTTGACTGACAGTCAGAGAACATTACACAACTGGCGTTTATATGCTGCACAATCATGGATGCTTCAAGTGTTCATTAAGAATCTTCTTTATTGATTTCTTTTTGTTAAAACTTCAGAACCTACGGCCAGTTACAATCAATGCCGTCTTAAATTTGAGTAATGACCAGGTCGCTTGGCACATTCGAATGGCCTGTCAGGAGTTCTTTTTGGTAAATCGAGCGAGCCAAATCTTCGTTGTAGTAAACATCACGGAAGTAAGCGTAGCGGAATTCTTTGAGGCTTGGGCAGTTGGTGATGACTGTCTTAAACATCGATGCAGTTGGATCCGAGACGTAGAGCTTGACGAGATTAGGAAGCTTTGGAAGCATCTCACGGAGAAGTGGCTCGTTGACGAGGATCAAGCTGAGATCGGTGATACGATCGTTAGGATTGATTTGGAAAAGATAAGGCATTGAAACATGCGCGTAAGGAGGAGAAAACGTGATGCGCTTCACACTCAGCGAATTGCAGATCGCACTGAACATCTCGTATCTGCATTTCAGCAGTTTGATTTCCTGCAATCGCTTTGAGTGCGTCAGGAAATTTCCGAACTTTGTCTCAGCAGCGTCATCAAAGTTCGCCGAGTCCATCTTGAGAATCTTCAGATGCAAGTTGTTGGGAATTTTGCATTTGAAGAGGCTGTCCTGAGCGTGGTATTCCAATTGTAACTCCTCCAATCCGAGATTGTTTTCCAAGCATTTGACGAGCTCGATGGGATAGTTGTGGCGTCCTTGAACATGAAGAACCTTGAGATTGCCGACAGTGCCGAGTAGTCCATGCTCATAATAGTTTCCGGCCTCTCCGAGATTCATCTTCAGCGAAGTAACTGACAGGAGACAGCGATCAAAAACGAAGTCGTAGGCGGTTTCGACGCTAACGAGCCAGTTAGAGTGACGATCAAAGACATAGCGCATTGCTGGATGAGCATACACAAGACGAGTAATCTTGATGTGCTTGTACTCGCGCTTGGAGCACAGAAGACTTGGAACGTCCAGCATTTTCTCGAGTGTTTCATGAATAACCAGCTGAATCTTGTCCATCTGATAGTTGTTGACGTAAGTAGAGAACGAGCGTGAGATTTCCGAGAGCTTGAGAAAGTCCGCTCCATTCAAATATTGCATGATTAGCTTGTTCACCTTGACGTCGAAAGGAAACAACGTCAGCTGAGAAGAAATCTCATCGTTGGGTTCTTGTGAAGTGTCCATCGAGGACAGTTGTGAGACACTCTTGACCATTGTTGCGGTGATTTTCGGGAAATTTTAATGAATTTCTAGGGAAACTAATAAATTTAATGAAATTGATGGAAATATTTGCATTGGAAGTCGATATTTACCTGATGTTTGCCTTGAAGAGAGGCTCGCAGTGTAAGGTGACCGATTAGCTTAGAAGCAGTGGTTACTTGAGAAGATTTACAGTGTTTTTGAAAATGTATTCTAGGGTTGAGCCTGGCACAGTTGGTTGCCCTTCTAGCTTATATCCAACAGGGGTGTTCAACAGTCATTAATTTTGTCCGCGTCACCTCAACAGCAAGTGTTAAGTCTTATTCAACCACGTTTTAATCTGTTTTAAACCATGAACATGCACGACCAAGAGCTTCCAATGGGCAGATTGCTTGTAGACGCCGGCAAAAATGACGGAGTCGCCAGAGCCTACAGAATCAATGGGTAAAATAAACGAGAAATTTTGTTTATGATGCCGCTTTAACTGGATTTTAAATTGCAGAAATAAGTTTTTCCATAGCTCAAGCTTCCATGCAGCAGTTATCGAATACAACAAAGGACTCTGCCATGCTGTTCCCGGAAGCGTTGAAATGGGCCGTCTCTACGCAAACAGGTCCGCCGCTTACTCCGAGTGCAGGATGTACGTTAGAGCGCTCCAGAATATCACTCTGGCATTGGACAACGGATATCCAGAGAATTTGAGGCCAATTTTATACAGGCGAACCGAGCAATGCGAAGGATTGTCTGCGATTTTTGGTGATGACTCGAACTATGACCCTTGGACCTTCATCAGATTGTCGTATCCACCACATGACAAAATTCCTTACATCGCTAATTGCTTGGAGTTGAGAACTAACAAGGCTTTTGGGAGGATGATTGTGACCAACAGAGACCTGAACGTTGGAGACTTTGTCGCTATCGAAGAGCCGCTATTCCACTTCATAAGCCCTGAGGCGATATACCACCGTTGCTCTTTTTGTATGAAGGGACAAAGAATGAGCTTGATTCCTTGTCACGGCTGCCCAAATGGTGAGCACAATCTTGAAATCATTAAAAACAATTCTAAATGACTAAATTATAGCTATGTTCTGCTCGTCTGAGTGTCAGCAAAATGACAATTACCACCCCTTACAATGCCCGTACGAAAAATTCTCTGAATTGTTCAACATCATCACCAGAATGAAGCAAAGATCGCTCAAGCTGGCCGGCAACTACAAAGAACTTCTTAGAATCTGGGAAACGTCGAGCTCACCTGGCACTGTGTTTGACTATGACCTCGCAGAAAGGGCTCCTGATCGTGATAGAAGCTTGCTGATTGCTGCATCAAGGCTGAGCAAGAACGCGACGGGAGCCGGTCACTCAATAAGAGATCTTTCTAGGCGACAGCTGCTTATGGCATCGCCAGTCAGAACAGAAGAAGAAGAAAACAAATTATTAGCCCTCATCCGTGAACAGTTCGTGATCTACAGCACCAATGCTTTTAAAATGTATGATCACGACCGTGACCTGTTTTTCCCTGCGGAAAAAGAAATCGGCGGCGGCCTTCTCCCCTTCGGATCGCTGTTCAACCACTCTTGCTTCCCTAACGTGTCGCAGATTACCGTTGACAACAAGTGCGTCTTTATGGTGGCTCGTCCCATCACAGCTGGCGAACAGCTTTTTATCAGTTACGGCCCGACTTCAAGTTTGGTTTCGCGCACAGAACGAAGAAACTGCTTGGAGCATTATGTTATCAGTTGCAGATGCATTGCTTGCCGCAAAGGATATGGCAAGCTTGAGACCCTGAGAAAACTTGATCCCACATTCCGCGGTCTACCCAAGACTTTCTTCACTGCAGGAAACGCCATCAAACGATTTCAAACGAACTGCCGGTTCATTGAGAACAATTCCTTTCGAGACGAACCTATCTTCGAAGTGGAATGTTTTATTAGCCACAACGAATATTTAATGCATGGTCTCGCAAAAGAAATTTTCGACAACGCGGGGCAGGGACGAGAAATCAATGTTTTATGTTTGGAGAATTATCATTTGTCATCTAGTGAAAGTTCATCGGAAGACGAAGAAGAAATGAGAGAAGTTTAATTGACGCGATTCTAAGAAATCCAAGACAATATTCGAAAATAAAGACAAGAAGCGGTTGTCGCTCGAACAAGTCACAAGAACAATCGCTTTAATCATTCACGTCGAGTCGTTTGTTACAGGCAACCAGAGAGAAAGGAAAATCCATCTTAATCAGCATACACCGCCAAGTCAGTGGGTGTTGCAGTCGCTTCTTCACCAGCAAATCGTTCCAATTCCAATTTTAACTTTTGACAAAAACAAATGCAGTCTTTGTGCTCAACGTTCTGTTGTCTTTCATTCAGACACGCAGTTCCAATCAATTCACCCGCTCTCGTTCACATAAAATGTGTCCCATCTGCATGTCTCCGGCAAAATAAATAAAAAGAACTTCTGCAATGCTTAGAAACAAATTGATTGCAAGGAAGAAAGATGCTTTTTTGTGTGGCAAGTATCTGCTGGCGGATTCGATTTAATGGAAAATTTCATCCCTTTAAGGAACATTGAATTTAAATTGAAATGAAGTCGTTCTTTGTTGGCTTTTCCAGCCAAGCCGAAACAAAAACTTTTCCACAAAGAAATTAATAAAGCTGAAAAGCTTGCACAACAAGTCACCTTTTAATCTCGAGAAAAGTTTTTTAATCTTTGATTGCACTTGCAATCCTTAGAATAGCACTGAATACTTTTAATTAAATTTTGCTTTCAACTTCGCTTTGTAAATGAAGTTGTTCATAACTTACAACATAAAAGCAGCGCAACTTGTGGAGAAAATCTTTCGCAATCCATTTCATCGAGTAAACTAAGAAAGGTAATCAGACGGAAAAGAAAAGGAGAAAATATGTCTTGGAGCTGAAGCCATCTAGGACAAGCCTAGTAGTTATGGTTGACTAACTTTTGAGTGTTTGGTTCACTTGCTTTCTATTGGTGCCATTTTAAGGACTTGAAATGAAAATTTTCCGAGGAAACATCGCCACGAATCAACAACTCGACTTGTCACAGAAGGTTCTCGAGAACAACGCTTAAAATGCAGACCCAAGACTGCATGCAATCCTCATAAACAAGCTGAATATTGATCTTAACGAGATGATTCAGCGGATACAAATTTATTACTTCCCCCTTTTCATCGGGTTTCTCTCTGAGGGTTGTAATCATCACATCTTAGCAGCCGAGACAATGAAGAAATATTGCTTCTATCCCTCTGAACCAATAACTGGAGCGTGTCAAGAGTCCCACAATCCGAGTGATGCAAAATGTGAGCCGGTTGAATCTGTTCCCTCCATCAATCATTTGTTTTTCTTTTCATATCGTTGAAAAATTAATCTTCTTAATTACTTCTCCAGCCCCCGACGATGTTCTCAAATTGAATAAACACTTTAAGCAAATATTATTCGAAAGGATTCCTTGTTACAACTTCTTAGGGTTAAGCAGCACGTGACTTCTGAAAATTTGTCAGAATTTTGAGAGTTCGCATCAATTGTAGTCACTTTTGATTGATTCTCTGGATAACAAGACGCTGAGAAGTTAATCAGACACAATTAGCACGATTTTTGATATTTCGTTTGAAACCAACGTAGTTTGTTTTATTAAATTTTAAGAAAATCAATCCTTCAATCCTTGTTCCAGTTGACGTGCTTGCTTTTGAATACCTTCAGTGAAGGGTACTTTGACAGAATCGACTTCAACTTCAAAGCCTTCGGTGACGTATCCAACAACTTCAATCGATTCAGGCGAAATTGGCCGGTGTAGTGAACACGTGAGCATACATTAAGTTCCTTTAGCCCGGTCATTTGTTTAAAAACTGACACAAAAGGACTGGAAACATTGTTCAGCGTTAGTTTCTGCAAGCATGTCAGCTCCAAATATTTGTCATCCGTGATTGCTTTCGTTCCAAGCTTGCGTTGGGTTGCGAGGGCTTGAATTCCAATGATTTCCAGATCAGTAACAGCCGTCAGCGCCTTCAGAATATATTGCTATTGATTTAGCACACAGCGTTATTTTCGACGCTGGGCTTGTTAAATGATTTCTGAAGTTGAAGAGCTTCGTTGCACTGTCTCGGGATGATTTCAAAACTATACAGATTTTCTTTAGAACGCAATCAATTTCTTCTCCCAAAAGCTTCACGTCAGTATAGTTTCACTTGATTTCTGGATATTCGGCTTCTTTGTAAATTCTATCGAAGTCCAATCGCAATGCAATGCAGCTTCAGAATGTGACTGAATCTTGTGCAAGTTTTGATTAGCGGCTTTGCGCAATTGTCCTTTGCGTTCAAATTGCTTGTGATTGTTCTGTGCTGCCATTGTCCAATGAAAAGTCAGAATGTTTCATTTTCTTGCTCGAGAGGCGAGACATTCTTTTGTTGACGTTTTGGAGCCATTTCTAAAAGAGCAAAACGAAGATTAAAAGACAGCTTAAGGTTGATCGTAACTCACTTTCAGCTCGACTGCTATTGTTTATTATTTAGTCAAATTTAAGTACTGATCTCTTGAGAAGAATTGCTTTTATCAGGGTCAGTTCCGAATTGGTCAAACTAGGATCAGATCTTCGTTTGACTTTATTTCAAAATAACCAAATCCGTTACAAGATTTTTTTGTTCAACATCAACTTTTATTCATTTATTAACTTTTATGAAATGGTGTGATACATTACTTTAGGCTTTTTTCCAGTTCACATTCTCGCTTTTGAATACCTGCAGCGACGGATAGTTTTGCAAGATTGACTCGACGTTGAGGTCATTGATGATGGTTCCAACGACTTCAATCGATTTAACGCTGGCGCTCGGGTTAAGGCTGAACAGCCAAGAGTTACAGGAGCTTGTGATCTTGACGGTCTCCAGCATCGGAGCGAACTTGAATGCATTGATGTTTGTATAGAGATGATTAGCACTATTATAGAAATTGAAGACCAACGTGTGCAAACAAGGAAGAGTACCTTGAACCGTCACGAATTTACAGGTCTCAAGTCTCGTCAGTTTCTTCAACTTCGAAATTAATTTTTGGAGTTGTAAAGTGTACTTTACGTTGTTGAAAACGGTAAGCTCCTCGAGATCAGTCATATTCTTCAGAGCGTTGAGAAAAGGTCCACTGACGTCTTCGACAGTCAATTTCTGCAAGCAAGACATATCCGGGTAGTCTTCTTCTTTTATTTTGGCGTTCTCAAATTTGAGCTGCGGTGCGAGAACTTGGATGCTCTTCATATTGAGCTCGATCACAGCTGGCAGCGTCTTCAAAATTGCGAGCAGTGTTTGCAGCTTGATTTTGCATCTGCCATTGCGTGGAGTGAACGAGAGTTTTGTGACACTTTCCCGCGACGTCTTCAGAACCTCCCAGATCTTTGCACGGCTTTTATCAATCTCGTTTCCAGTGAACTCGACTTCGGTGTAACTTCGCTTGATTTCCGGATAAGCTTCTTTGTAAATTCTATCGAAGTCCAATCGCAATGCAAGACGCGGCTTCAGAATGTCACTGAATCTTGTGCAAGTTTTGATTAGCGGCTTTGCGCAATTATTCTTTGCGTTCAAATAGCTGAAGATCTCCAGAAGCACCTCAGTCGGGAACTTGGACATGTCAAAGCCCTGGAAACTATCTTCTGGTACTCGGTACTCAGGATACTTCGACCCAGTATTTTTCTTCTTTTTCAACTCGTGAGCAGCATCCTGAAACTTTCGTTTTGGCGCCATATTTTCGTCTAGAAGATTCTTCAAAAAATAGTTTTAAATCTTTGGCTCAAGAAACCTCGAAATCTACTCACATTCAACTTCTTTGCCTGTAGAGTTTCCTTAACTTTAAGCTTTTGAGCTTTTAAACCTTGTCACACTCTTTAACGATGAAATCGGACGAAACAAATAAAATGGCAACAATCAACAAAACAGGGCCTAGGATCAGTTCCGCAAACTTCATTTAGGGTGAAGTCTCGATTCGTGAATAATCAAGTTTGTTATCAGCCTACGCTGTGTTTTAGATTTTATTTGTTTTAAGTCCTAAATGAAAATAAACTGCCATGACCAGCCAGTCTGATAGTTTCAAGGTTCTCAAGCGGAAGTGCGATAGAAGTGAAGCCCTCGTCGATCGAATATCCGAGCAGCTGCACTTGCGAAAGAAAACACGCCGAGAAGTTTTTGAACGGCAGCGAAGCAGCGTCTCGAGCGGAGACATCGATGACCTTATCGAGATGGTTGATGATGTGGAAATGCTGGACGTGTCCACGAAGAAAACTAGCTTCAAGCACCGATGGGTGGAGCTTTTGTGGAGCGAGAAACTCGGCGATAACTTGATTGCAGTCGAGAAAGCTTCGCGATTGATCAGTTGGAAGCCGACCCAAGCAATCAAAGACATCATCGCGATGGGATTAGTTCCACGCCTTTTCGAGCTCTTCAACGCTCAAGCATCCAGTATTAGAGAATCCTACCTGCTGCCAACGTTCAGGGTCAGTTCTTTTGACTTTGTTCATTTCTTTGTTAATGAAAAGTTCTTTCAACAGAAAACTCTTGCCGGGATTCTAGTGAACGTATCAAGTCTGGATCTCGGCAGCAATGTCGACGCAAAATCATTTGTTTTGCTTGTTGAACTGCTTGACTCGGAGCCAGCAAAAGAATTCCAAAGCGATATCATCCTGATCCTTGGGAACATCGCCAGCGAGTCGACTTACTACCGGGACGTTGCAATCAAATCCGGTGTGATGAGCTCACTGCGACGCATCATCGATACGACGATCAACTTGAGACTGTTGTGCAACGCTATCTGGTCTCTTTCGAACATGTGTTTTGGAAGATCCCCGCCTCCAGACTTTGCCGAATGTTCGCTCTGCATTCCAACCGTTGTCAGACTCATCCCGCATGAAGACAACGACGTTATAGTTGATGCCTGCTACGCAATGGGCTATTTGTGCCATGGATCAAAGAGCCACATCCGGAATGTCATCACCGCCGGTGCCTGTCCACGGCTGATGGAACTGTTGCACGCTTCACAGCCTCGAGAAGTGATTTTAGCAGCGCTGTTTGTCTTGAGCAAACTTGTTCTCGGAACTGACGACGAAGTTCAGGAAATCATCAGGTGCGGTTCGCTGGTACTTTTGAAAAATCTTCTCCAATCAAATGACGAAATTGTTGTTAAGGAAACTTGCTCGATCATCGCAAATATCGCAGCTGGTAACTCGAATGACATACAAGCAGTCATCGACAGTGGTGCAATCCGCCAGCTTCTGAATCTTATCCAATGTGACAATCGCGAAATTAAATTGGAAGCCGCAATCGCCATCAGACAAAACATCAGCTCGCACAGAACTTTGCCTGGTCAGATCGCTGCTCTGGTATCTAACGGCTGCATGAAAGTTTTGTGCAACGAACTGTCGTCGCAGAATGACTTAGAAATTCTCGCAGTTATTTTACGGGCCTTGCAGACTATCTTGGACTTCGACCAAGACGGTTATGTGAAGCGATTCTTGAAGTATTGCTGTGAGTATTTGCTATTCGTTTAATGGAAATTGTATTTTAAACGTTTATTTGTAGCAATCATCTTTGTCGAGTCGTTGATGTCGAACGAAAACCCAAAAGTTCGCAAATATTCATCGAAAATTCTGCTTCACTTGCATTAGAAATTTCGAATCGTCTTCAAATTCAAATCTCAAAAGAAGAAGAAACGAATGTCTTTGGTTAATTAACGTCTAGCTTTACAACAACTCAAGGTAATCACTGGAATTACCAGCCAAGTCTTTTAATGTTTCATGTTCCTGAGTAAAGTGTAAGTTAGAAAATCGGATAAATTACGAATCTTTGGATGTCTTCCAATTATGTTGCAAAAGCAATAAAATGAAATGTTCCTGGTAATTTAGGAATTTGAGGTCATTGATTTGGTATTGCCGAGTTGGATGGGTGGGATTCGTTGCAAGAAAAATATGCAATTGTCATAAAAAATTAGGTTTTAATTGAAAATCTTCCATTTCAGACCTGGATTCATAAAGAGTTGACTTGCTCATTACCAAAATCAAATTCAAACAGTTTTTCAACAATAACTAACACCTCAATGCTTCACAAAATATCACTCGATCCTACATCAACGCAATCCGCACAGCACGCGATCACTGCAACATCAACATGGGATATTTTGTGCCTGTGTTGGGATGTTTTAAAGTGTCTCGATTTACACAAGAAGCGAAAGAAACAGAAATCAAACAAAACATTCGAAAATTCATTTGAAGTTAGTTCTCTTCTCGTGTGCAATTGCGGCTCAGTTTTCGTTTATCGCTTGTTGATTAAAGACGGTTACTTAGTGAACATGCGGGTCTAACAAGCATTGATCCAGCATAGAAATCAATTCGTGTGTCAGATTAATGGTGTGCCGATGGAATTAAAATTTATTGATAGCGCCGTTGATAACGTCGTCGCGAACTGTTCAAAGAACTTTCGTGAGTGTCTGAAAAATCTCAGATTAGAAAAGTGAATAAAAGGCTGAACTTACAAAAAACAAACATGATTTGGAGCTGTTTTGGAATGTCTTAAGTAGTTTAATGACGCACAGCGTGATACCTTTCCTAATTAACATCCCGCGTGTAGATTTCAAACTATCATTTCGGCGATTATCAGTCAAGCATAAAATTTAACGATGGAGTGATTAAGTGAAAAGATTACCATCGAACACATAATCGGCGCCTGTTTCAGTGAATAACAAGTCGAATCAAAAGGATTAGCTCGAGATTTCTGTCAAAATTGGTTAGCTTCGGATTAAAAAGCGGTTAGTACTGATCAACCCTATTCGAGGCAACTCTTTGCTGCTCATTACGAGTATCTTGGCTTTCATCAAGTCATAAAATTTTAGCTTCGCATCATAAATTGTTCAAGAGTGGTGTTCTAAATAAGTGCCTTTACGTAATAAGCAGTTCTCGCAATGTTTAACTGCGTTCCGGTTTTCTTATATTGATTCCTAAAACAATTTCTCGGGGACGGTGCGTGGGTGACGTTGGATTTAATTTGCATTTTCGGATATTTTAATTAGTCGTGTTGAAAGCATTTATAAACATCGAAATGCAAAGATGATGAGAAATTAAATTTGCTTTTAAAAATCTCCGCGTTACTGAACAACCGATCGCCCCCACAAAAACATGAACTCGAAATTGTGTTTAGAGCTTTGATATCGAGATAAGATAAAACACTTTCGATTTGAACTGCTTTGGCACTTAAAAGCTAATTACAAAAGGTTGTAAATGATAGCATTGATAACGAACGAGTTTAGTAAACGATTTCCAAAGGCATGGGAAACGAGTATCTCTGCAATTGTTGTGCTGTGATGTTAACCACTCTTTCTCACAGCAAATTATCTTTCTGAAGTGTTAAAAGCATCCACTTGAAATGTCTGATTAGGTTCCATTTAAAGTCAGACAGCATAAATTCCCATTATGCCAGCAGACAGAGAAAGGTCACAACATTTACAGTTGTGTCGAGGGTACAAAATGCGCCATGTCAAACAAGCAAACGCACAGCCGACTTGACTTTAATGGCTTCTTAGCCAAAAACGGTGGAAATTGGTTTTGACTTGACACTCAATTTTCGAGTTTTCAATAAATCAATCGGACAAGTTGGCTCAGGCACGTTGCGCGGTCTTCATGTTCACAACGATCAAAAGATAAAGCCAGATAGCAATTAATATTTCGATCAATAAAAATCTCGCTTTTCGATTTCAGCTTGAAGCCTGAAGGCTAAAGAAGCATTGCAATCGAGAAAAGCGACCAGAGATGAAGCAGAACATGTTGGCAACATGCACGTTACGAGTTGGAAATTACCCCCGAACAAAACTTGAGTGGCATGGCTTGCATTACGTTGTGTTTTCATAAAGACCTTTAAAGTCTTCTTTGAACGTCAAGCTATCGCTGTCTATCTAAACAAAGCGTCGATGCTTCTTCTTATTGACTCAGTAACGCTCATATTGTCTTTAATAAGCCTTGAAAACGAAGACGATTGGGATTTCAATTGAAGTTGTTTTTGGGGAAATTGAATTAAGTTGAAATTCGTGGGGAGTTTGTAGGTTAGGTCATTAAGAGTTAAGTATGAAAAAGTTGTTTCAATTGTGTTGTGAAGATTCCAAGGATAATTTTAGAAGATAAAAGACACTAAATCTGGGTTGTTTGGCGACTTAAGCTATTGTAAACACTCCAATGTACACAAAAATCCGTGTTTTCATTAAATTTAGCTGCTAAACAAACTCAAATTGCTTTGTTAATTCACCTTTGACGTCATTTGTTACTAGTTTCGCGAATTCGCGTGATCAAAGAAACTCGAACAAAGCGAATTTCTAAAAACATATTTCTCCCCTAAACATGTTGAAAGTTTTCACGAGACTTAAACGTGATTTCGCACTTTCGCCGGTGATAACCAAACATGCGAAAGGTGAATTACTTCTTCAACGTAGACTCGCAATCTCGGAATTAACTGCAATTAAAGTTTTTCTGCCTTAAGAACATTTCCATTACCCAACCGCCAAAGAAAATGAGTATTTGGTTGGATTTCGAAATGATTTTTCCTTTCTCGTGTAAATATTAGTTCAATTCACGAGAAATTTTTCAGTTGTTTATTATAATGCGTGTACATGTTTAAACAGATACAAGAATGGGGCAAGAAGAAAGGTCCATTAAAAGCATGAATGAACGAGCAAACTGAACGATTATTTGTACAAGACATTTTTCGGGTAAAGAAAGCAGCGCCGCTCGACATGGAAGGAAATAGTTTGCGTTGATAACAGTCGACACGCTTCAGACCCTGTCGTTGGCTTATCGGTTCTGCAACAAAATTGAGTTGCACATCATTGGAATTTCTCGCATCTCGCTGATAATTACACATCGCGAAGCAATTGATGCCT
Source organism: Belgica antarctica (assembly GCA_000775305.1). NCBI lineage: Eukaryota > Metazoa > Arthropoda > Insecta > Diptera > Chironomidae > Belgica > Belgica antarctica. The sequence goes on along the minus strand of JPYR01000075.1, from coordinate 177,544 downwards.
CCGGATATCTTTTCTTCCGTTAAAATCCGACGCAGCATGTGATTAATGACTCCAAAAACAGGTTGCTGGATGATTTCGAAGCTTGATGCCTTGTTTGAAACTCCGTTTCCATTGTAACTTAAACGATTTCGAGAATTTCGGTGTTTAGTAAACGTCGTGAAAGCTGAACCTTCGAGTTTGATTCCCATGATCCGTAACTTGTGAAGACAAATATTTGTGGCATCAAGTTTATGATCTTTAGATTGTTTATGATTTTATGGAGACATTGACATGACTGCTTTGAAGTTTAGTTAGTTGCATTGACTTATGACTTTGAGTTTGGTGACTTATATTGGTGACCTAGCTTGGTGTTTGTGTAGAAGTCTAACTGGTTTCCACAAGTTCAACTAAACACAAGTTTTCTTAAAAGATTTCATCGTGTGACCAAACTTCCGAACAATGCCCAAAACTCAAGCCAGGATGTGCATTGCACATCTCCAGCCATAATCCATGACTAATTACAGAACTCAATGCGTAATGTCTGGAATTTGATTCGAAGTCAATAAAGAAACGTACTGACTTGTGAATGATTGTTTAACTACGTTTAAAAGATGTAAACAAGACGCTGAACACATGTAAGATCATTAAATGGTGAAAGATTTTTCGTTTCTCGAAACATTAATCTCAGAAATATTGCTGGGATGTCTATGGATGCAGTTAACGTTCCCGAGAAGGCTTTGAAGTTTCAACGCAAGTATATTTGCCTTTTGCTTCATCTCGGCTTACAAATCCAAGTCGAAGCTCCACGAAGACAGAAAATTTCTATCAATCGTCTAGTCTTTGTTTGTTTATGACGTTGATGAAAAATGTTTGATGCGACGAGTGAGCTCGTATTGCAAGATGTTTCTCCCTTTGAGTTCTCAAGTTGTCATCGTTTGCGGTCGCGTTTTGTTAACAATTAGTTCTAATGAGAGTTTCATCTATGTGTAAAGTCTTGAAGCATTCAATCTGTTTGTCAAACGGAAATAATTGAGTATTGCTGCGGTCTTATGTTGTGACATATTAATGAGGTTGAGGTCGTCGTTGAAGAAATCAATGTCGACTTAATCAGGCTGCGAAGTGGAAGACCTGCGGATTAGCTTTGAGGATTAGCGTTGTTTATTGTTTTGTTATGAAGATCAAGTATGATAGACTAAATTTGTAAACTAAATTTATTTTCAGAGGTGCGAAGGCTTGTCTCAGAAGGTTTTTAATGATCCAAGTATGCAAACACATTGCACTGGCTATCAAACTACATTCCGGACTTTTCCGCTAATATAAATTTGGACGAAACCCAAAACATGGCTTGTTTTTCACTGCCGCAGTCCTAGAATTACGCCCAAAGCTTAAAATCAACCTAAACAAAGTGTTCCAGTTAGAAACGTTCACCTAATCACCCAAAACTCCGACAAAACATAAATTTCATTGCGTTGATAATTTCGAAATATTTTCTTCCTTATCACCACGCATTTTGATCAATCACATTAATTAAATAATAAACTGTTTCAGGCACATCATGGAGATAAAAGACAGACGGAACACCCAGCTCCGGCGAAAGCGAGACAGACGACCGCAGCCGAAAAGGTAAAATTCCACTTCGAGTTATGCAACATGCACTGCATGGTGCTTCAAAGATTCCACTTGCATGAAATTCTTCGAAATTTAAATGAAAATCTTTTGCATGCCTTCCTATAGACTGCACATCAGCGACGATGATGAATCAAACGAGGAGAAATTCCAACGCAACGTGGGTTTCATTAATTTCAAGGAGACGGATGAGTCGATCCAAGAATTTCCCCCAAAACGGCAGCAAATCTCGTCGAAATTCTTCAACAGTAAAACAATGCCGAAATTTAATCAGTTTTCGGCGAGCGCTCCAAATGCCATTCGAGGCATTTCAACGTTCAAACCGGGCCCAACGATAGGTGTTCTGGCTCATTCTCGACCGACATTTAGTTCGAATCATCAACCGCCGCACTTGTTGAATCGAATAAATCAAAATCAGTTCGTGATGGGTCGGTTTGACGTCGCGCCAAATGCAAATCCAAATAAGTGGATCAACGCGACCGGCGCTTTGCGAAATCATCAGCCGTCGCAATTACAACCATTTACACATTTTCCGACCATCCATCATCCCAGCAACAACAAAAACAGTAATCAAATAATGCAAAGGCCGAGAGAACAATTAATTCTCAAACACATTCCGCCCCGCATGAGTTGTGTAATAAATGAAAACGTGGAAAGTCGTGCAGAAAAAAGCGATCCCGAAAATCACATTTACGAGATGATTGATGAATATGAAGTGAACCGAAATATTTTAAAAGTACCAAATCATTCTGTGAATGCTGACGAGACAAGCAATTCCAATTTATTCCAAAATTTATTGCGGGCCGAGATGATCCACCAGATGCAATCGTGCAGTAAAATCGGCAACAAAGGGTACCTCAGCCATCTGCCGCAACAGAAGCGCATGGACATCATTCAGGAGACGGCTTTGGGCCTGGCTTCGGCGGCGTATCTGGAAAAGTACGTATTTCTGATCGCTGGTGCTTTTTGAATAGATGTTTAGCTGTGAATTCTCGATAAAATTGACGAAAATGTGTGCAAGGTGAAATCGCACAAATGTGAACCTGAAAAGCCAGGACATTTTCCCGGAAATTGAAGGAAAACATCGTGCCTGCCTACCGCTTGCATTTACCACATGACGTGAGTTGAGAATACTCTCGCAAATAATCAGAGAACGGGAATCGATAGTTAATGTAAACATTTCGCAAGCGACTCGACTTAACCGAAGGGGAATTTATGAACGAAAATTTATTTTCCGAAAATAGTAAACTTTTGCCTTTTCTCTCTTGCTCTGAAGTGCCATAATGTCATCGCTCGAAACTGTTTGTTTGTCTGTCGCTTTATTTCATTTTACACCACCGTTGAGTGAGTGCAGCAATGATGGCATGACTTTTCACGAGCAATTCAACAATTACAGAGTTCAGTGCAAGCTTTTACGGCCTGGCAAAGCATAAATTGTCTGCCAAAACATTACAAAGTGCTGAAGTCTCGAACGATTTCATTATTTTCATGTGTTGAGTAATGAGAAAATACATTTTTTCTCGAGTGCTGTAAACAAAGCGAGAGTTTTTTGAAAAATGGAAAATGCTTTTCAATCTCCACTTGAGCATGTTTTCCATTTAAAATAATATCAACGAGCCACTTTATCATTTCTTTTGGAACAAAAGGGTCGCTTGAGAGTGCTGGGAGTTGAAATTTTTAAGACAAAAAGTTTTGAAACTTCGTCGTGGGTAGAAGTTTGAGTGGAAAATTGCCGAAAAACTGCGTGGATTCGAAGTGAAAAGAAAGAAGTTTTGAGAGAGTTGGATGAAAATAATTTATCAAGACGAAAATTTCAATTAGAAGTGAAGCTAGAAGTCGTAATGTTGGGATTGAATGATGCAAGAAGTGGTGGGGCGTGTTTATCAGTGATGTCGAAATTCAACAGTCATTGGTTTGGTGGAAACCTCCACGACTTCCCCTCTTTTAGAGGTTAAATACTTTTGAGATACTCTCAAGCACAAATCAAAACGTTATTTTGATATGACTATGAAACCGGGGTGCATTCAAAAGGCATGTCACATCTGAAAGTTTCTTGTGCACTACCAAATACAACTGACTGTTCCAGATATGCGTTAAAGTTTCTTTCAATTCCCAAAACACTTTCAAATTCATCCTGTTTTTTAAGTGACATAACTTCCACTCGCCCCCCACCTTTAAGCATCTTTTTGAAGTTCATTTATGATGCATGCATTAATTTCTTAATTTTTTCTTCTTGGATTTTCATTTTTACGAGCGTGCACCCTTCATAACTCTTGTCTAACTCTTGTGTTTCCCCACAAACTCCGAAACAGTGTCAACTTAAATTAACGATTCGCTCTATTGAACAACTTAAAATCAGTTAATTTGTTACTCTTTTTCACTCTATAAAAGTTTACGACGTAGCTAGTCTTTCTAATTTCGTCTTAATTAATCATGACGTCTATCGACGAAACATGCTTTCGATTTGTTCTTGTTTGAGAACGTTCTTCTACTGCTTCTCGGAACTTCATTTGTCTTCATTTACAGATCAGTTACATGTTGTTGCTTGCGTTATAAGACAAATGTTGCCGCCGTGTTTCCATTCACTCGTTGTTATTTATTGCCGACGACGACGAAGACTTTGTTGGTCTCTCGTGCATTTCCCATGGAAGTGAGTGAGAACAATCCAACCGGCACGTGATTCGTGCACTGCGATGTCTACAAACAGATTCACGTGGTTTTTCGGGAGTACGCGCATGTCCCAGCCTTCCAAATCGGTTTGTTTTCCACTCTCATGACTCTCTTTGGCTCCGCTCGAAAAATGTCATGAATGAAAATGTGTTTCATGTCATATTACAACACGCAATATTATTGTTTTCCTCAGTCTTCGTT
>JPYR01000075.1:135366-151793 GCA_000775305.1 Belgica antarctica | reverse complement strand
CGAAGGTTTGAAACTAGTTTATTATGCAAATGGCAAATTCAGGTTCTTGTCAAATTTCACTTCTTTTTGGCTGCTGCTTCACTCTGTCGCTTTCGGAATGAATATTTAATTCCCGATGTTCGTCATTCAGCTTTGAAATTAAAAAATAACAGAGAATGATAATTTTTTGTGTTCGGATGGGGATTTTGCTGGGGATTCAGAAGGTTAATTGAATTTTCAGATCTGCCCGACAAAGTGAGCTAACCCATCACTTATGCAAACACGCAAAAACGGATGAATTGAAGAGATAGAGGAAAAGGAAAAACAAAAGTTTCATCGGCAAAGTTTTGAATCCTGAAAGGTTTCTTCGAGTATTTCGGAAGTTTCATTGAAAAATTGCTGAACGATCTGTCCCCAGGGGATGGAAAAACGAACGAACGACAAAAATGTGAGTCGTGATAATCCGTCTTCATGAAAGTCAACCTCTATCGTCTCGTCACGAAAGGGAAATGCATTTGTGCGTTGAATCCTGATAAGCACGAAACATTCTCGGATAAAGTCTTTAAGACGGCGTGGATCGAACTTTTCTTTAAAACGGTTTTAAAGCCTATTAAATCCTGCTTCGATGATTCACGGGACATTAAAAATGACGGCTGACGTTTACTTTCTGGCGAAGGAATTTGTAACAGGCTTAATGACAAGTGACCAAGTTTAGGTTACAATAGAACCAAGTTAGCTTTAATTACAAATTTGTTTCTGTTTTAGCCTCAACAAAACTTTTTTCGCAAAACTTAACCTGAAATACTTTCTTAATCTCAAATTTTGCTTCCACATTTCAAGCTGCACCCAAGATTACACAGACGATGAAAGCAGTGATGTCGATAAGAGTCTGTCGATAAACAGTCGCATGCCTTGTCGTCATGCTCTAAATATTGCACTCAATATTTCCCGCATCATGTGAATTGGCAGCGTCTCTTGACGAGTAAACGATTTACTTGCCGCCATAAAGTTTAAAATGTCTTTCGATATTAAAACCAAAAACGCTCCAAGTCATAAAAATGATGAAAAGTTATTAGCATAAATTTTCCCTTCTTTTCGCTGCGCGTCGTAAAAATGTGGAAAGACATTTTTAAACGCGATTTGACATCGTCGCCACCGTGATTTTTTTCTCCACAGCCTGTATGATAATAATGTGTCAGAATTTAATGAACATCTTACTGGCAAAAGTTTCCTAAGCTTTGACATTTTGAACGTAAACTTTGAGAGAGCTTTCATTGTTTGCTAATGATTTGCTGTGATTTATGGCTGCACTGATAGATCGGAATGACAAGCCATTAAAGTTGACTCGAATGTCAATTACTCTGGCTTGATAAGAAGAAAGCATTAGTGGCTAGCTGCAGTTTGTTGGTTTTCTTGACTTTAGAGTCGAGCTTTGTATGATGACAGATGCGGTGTAGTAAAGGTACTTGGAAAGGTGAGTTTAAAGCTGATATTCTTGGTTGGAAAACATGTTCAATTGTTGTCATAGTTTTAATAAGACTCTTTTCTTATAAAATCTTTGAGAGCTTTCGTCATATTTGCTTTTTATGAAAAAAGGCGCTTGATGTTTGCGCCTTTCTTGTTCAACTGCTTCTCATCAAAATTCTTTCAAATTTTTTCGTCACAAATATTCTGCTTTAGAATCCCGTTCATCGTTACAAGAGTGCACTCTCAAATAATGATGTTGACAAATAACCCGCCCTTCAGCTATGTTCAGCAATGTCGCAGTATGTTCAATATGTTTTCGAGTCTGCGGTAGATGCTTTCGATGCCGCAATTATCGATTTGATGTTCAACGAGTTGGAAGGCATCGACAATATCGACGGTAAATGATAATAATTTGCCTTCACAACATCCTTCCATTGTGTGGGTTGCGTGATGAAGATAGACCAGTTATTAGATGTAATCGAGTTCACCCAATTATGCTTTGCATATCTCTGGTATCAAACTCGACAAAAGATCCGCAAATAAAAGTAAAATGAGACTGAAATGAGTAAAGAATTGCTTCAGGAAATTGGGATTACAAACTTTATCTTGTTCTCTACATCTCTGTTGTGCGAGTCACCCTTCGGCAGCGTACACATTTCGTGCCACTCAAGAAACTGTCCTTAAAACGCCATTAAACTTGACAAAATTTCACCGCAGGGAGGGTGTGGGAGAGAAGCGACCCGAGTCGTCGATGAAATCAGATTATTTAAAGGCACTCTTAAAGAGACATTTGAACTCTCAAGACAAACATTTGCACGTTTAATTTGAATTTATTTGTTTGACATGTTAATTTTGCAATTTCAACTAGGTCTGGTTAATTTAGTTTCGGTACTCGAGTTCACGACAGAGAAAGTTCTCGACGAAGGAATTTTCTCCGAAATCAAGCTCCGAGACGATGCTTTTCAGCATATCTTCGACAATTTCATCGGAAATTCTGAAAATTAAGCGTGCGGAGTTAATGATCGGAATGTTTTTTGTGATTTTTTGTCGTACCTGGCGAACAATTTCCACGGTTCGCTTTGAGCGTCGTTGGTGTACAGCGGATTTTCCATCATTTGTTCAACATACGCGACGCGATCCTTGCACGCTTGATCCTTCAACTGCTTCATCAGTTTTGGGTCGACTTTGATAACATTTGCAGCAGTTACTTTGGTTTTCGATGTTGTTCGACTCTTGGTAGCTTTCAACAAGTCGTCGCACGACTGATGCCGGTTCAGCAGCTGAGTTTTCGAAGGCGTACCGTCGTCGCCCTTGCATTTGTCGTCGCTTGACTTCACGTAAAGGTATTGAATGTTTTTGGCCACGCTGACCTTCTCCTGACTTTGCTTGCGCTCCGGTTTCTTGTCGGAAGTCACTCGAGACGTCGTTGGTTGTGGCATTTTATTTTCTTGAATCCGCTCTGGAACCTCGCTTGCTTGAAAATGCTTCGGAATGACGTCGTTCAAGTCGTCACAACTTTTCTTTGCTGCAAAATCTTTAAGCAGCGGTCCAAGCATTTCCTGCAGCTTTTCTTTTGCAATGCTTTTCATCATCTCCATCAGTTCAAGCTCCTTGGATTCTTGATTGTTCACTGGCTTCATTGATTGTCTCGGGAATTCCGCAATTGAATCATCCGACGGGTTGTTCTTTATTTGTTCCACCATCGTGTTGACGTTCGACCGAGAAACTTTAAGCAACGGAGTGGCAGTGGCACGTGGCACGTTTGGCTTTGAAGTTCTTGTGCGGATTAAAGCTGAGCTTTGACGGGGATTGACGTTGCTAGCTGAAGAACGCAAGTTTCTGGGCTTGACTGAGTCGTACGGGCTTCTTGCAGTGTCAACTCGTGGCTTTGAAACACTTTTCTGCATTTTCGGTTGCTCGTACATCGACAACTTGGATCCGCCGTAGCCATTTTCAAAGGCAAATGAACTCCTCGACACCAAAGACATTTTTCGTTTCTGCTGAATTGACGCAAACTTCGCAAGACTCTGCTGATTCATCTCAAGGAACTGCTTTATGTCCAAACACTTGCGGAGCATTCGCTGCGTCACTAAATCACGCTTATCGAGCGCCATGCGATCGAAACAGATTTTCAGTGCGTTGATGATGAAGTCGATAAGGACGAGCAATTTGTCGGGGTAATTGTTGTAAATGAACATTTCGACGTTCTTGAGATAAGTTTGAACTGCCGTCATCATGGCTTGCAAGAGAAGATTTGTTTTGGCTGCCACATCTTCGGGATTATCGGGCATTAGGCGAATTTCTTCTGCCTGCAAAGGGAAACGTTAGAAAATGCGCAATTTATTCAGTTTTCTCTTACAGTTCGTCCAATCTGATAAAGATGGTTGCGAGCGAAGCGGCTTGCGAATTCAGACGCTCGTTGCTGCCGCTTTCGCAATTCTTCTATATCCTCAATCTCCGGTGGATCTTCGATGATTTCACGCAAGTAATCGAGATGCTGGCAAATCTTCTTTTGGAATTGCGTGTTTCTGCCCAAGGACGCGTGGATTTCAGTCATGGATTGGATGTGTTCGTCAACATCAACGGTTCTTGTTTCATCGAGCTGAGTGCGCCGAGCCGCGGCATGGTGTTGGGAATTCTCATTAGCGTCGTTCTTCATTTTGCCGACTTGACGCGCCTTGCGAGTGATTACATCACTGGGGAGTGCATCAAGTTGCTTCTTCTTCTCGTTGCCTTTTGATTTTTTGTTTTCTTGATGCCTTCCACTCTTCCTGATTTGATTCTCCGTCTTGGGATTCCACACGTTGTTGTTATTGTTCGGTGGAAGGTTCTTGCTCATTTTGGCTTTCTCTCGAAGTTCAACAACCGGAAGTGTCTGTGGAAATTGAGATAAATCGATGGCAGTTGAAATAAATGTGATGGAAAGGTAGTTTGAAGCTGTCATAACAGGAATGACAAGATGAAAATATTTTTTGCAATTTATTTTCGTTGTTTTTTGACAAATCTAACTGACTATTAACGTTTTGAAAACTTTTTTCACGAGAAAAAGGACTGAACATGCAGAATGTTCTATTTTTGAATACATTTCATACCTTGTACCATCTCAAAACCAGCTCATTTATGTTCGTTGGTACAACTATGTTAACATTTAACTTTAATTAGCCGAATAGCACATCAACTGCCGCTGCATTCCTAGCTAAACCCAGCGCTTCTAAACTCAGCCTTTATCTTTCCAACACCCTGCTGCATCTCAGACATCACTCAAATCATGTTCGTTACAAGCTTTACCTGAGCTTCGACACCATCCACCTCGATAGACTTGCAATCATCGTAGAGAAAGTCGAATTTCTCATCGATGAACCTGCTGTACGTCTCGCAGAAGACTTTTTCTTCGTTCTTCGTATGATAAGGAAGAGAGAAGTTGGAAAATTGAATTACAGACCCGTCATCAGCAGTTCAAGAGTCTCTTTTCACCTTATCGATGATGCTTTGGAAAGCTTTTTCTTCCTGATAAGTTAAATCAACCGGAGAGTTATCTCGACTGTTCATGCTTCCGCCGATTGCGTTGTCAATTTCACTGCACAACTTCAGCATGTCTGATTGGAGTGACTCTTTCTCATCGCCAGACTCGCAACCGCTTGCTTCATCATCGTAGCAATCAATTTGATTTCGCTCTTGAACTTCGTCTTCTTCAACGGGTTCTGGCGCTGCCACGTTTACTTCTTCGATGATTTCGAAAGTGCCGGCGTCAGATGCTTCCGTTGAAGCCGTGGATGGCTTTGATTTCTCAGCTTCCATTTGAAATGAACTTAAGTCTAGAAAAGTTTTACTGTGATTCAAAGATTGATTATGGAAATTGAAAGAAGCTTACCGAGTTTTCTTGCTGGCCCGAAGAAAGGTGCTTGAACAGGTGCGATTCGTCTGCTGATCTCCGTTCTGTCAAAAGACTTCACGATAGACTGGATTTCGTCGATAGTCATCGCCTTGGATCCTTTTGCACTTCCGGTCGTCTTCGCTGAGTCGTTTTCACGCTCGTCGTTGTCATTGCCCGACGTAACCGAACAGAAACTGCCCCAGAAATTGCGTTCCCGGTCCTTTCTCACTCTCGTGACCATCTTCTCGAATTCCTTCTGTGGAATGTACTGACAAATATTGGACGTTTAAATTTCCTTTCGTCCTTCCGAAATGAAGATCTCAGACCGCTCCAAAAATGCTCACCGTCGTATTTACCTTGAATTTGAAATCACTTGGAGTATTTGTGGAACTTATAAAATTCTCCATTCAACACCGGAACAGAGAATTCTTTGAAAACCTTTTTTTTTCTTTTTCGCTCGGCTGTGTCAGGAAAAGAATTGTGACGTTGATCTAATTGTAGAAAAAAGTTTTACTTCCGAAGCAAACTGAGACAAAAACTGAAGTGGAATTGAATTTCTTTTTTGTGTACATTTTTGTCTTCCATTTGTTGATGGACTTGTTCACAAGTTACGTGTTCAACGTGCTGTTTCATGGAAATTACAAGTTGAACACCAAATCCACTCGCTTGTGACCTTTCGCGTGAATAAATTTCAATTTTGTTGTTTTTTATTCTGTTTATTTTGTTTCCATAGTTTCATGATGAACATAACGGACACTCAGCATATGTTCAAGCTGGCCGGCCGTTGAACAGGAAACATATTCATAATACAGAATGAGTGATCAGGGGTCGCATTTATTTGTGTACTCCAGAAAAAAACATGAATGAATCGTGTATTTTTGGATATTTCTTTTAAGATATTTGTTCACAGTGTTGGGGAGTTTTACTTTTTAAAGTTTTGCTTTTATATAAAAAAAAAGTTTCTTACACAAATTAATGCAATTTATAAAATAAACTTAAACTAAAAAGTGTGACAGCCAACTTTTTTTTTCAACAGAACCTAACCTTTTCAGCCCCAAAGAATCACATGCTTTCAAAAAGCTTAAACTTTCAGCAAATGCAAAAACATTGCATAATCATGCTACTTAAAATCTTGAATTCATTCAATATTGCATTCTTTCATTGCCTTCATTATTCAACCTAGCTTTTCATAATTATTCGCTTTTCACTACTGTTCAACTCAAACTTAGCAGATTGCATCACATCCTTCAAATCCAATTGCACTCACATTCAAGTTAATGGCTTCGCTACAGACTTTAAAAGGCAATAAACACGACAATCAGGATCTTAAAATGCCTTCGAGGATTTTTTCGGAGATGAAACAATAAAATTCTGTAAATCCGTAAATGGAAAAATTGTGTAAGAATTTAAGTGAAATCCTACCCGGCTTGGTTGTCACATTATACAACTTCAACCCCTGCACAACATTTATCGCTTGCTGTCGATTTAGTTGGAAAATTTCCCAACATTCATCTCCAGTACTGTTGGTTCTGCGTATTTCCTGAATGATTTCTCGTCTGCCGAAGGGATTGTAAAATGAAAAATGCATTTTCATCATTTTCCTCATCAATGATTGTGTTCTCGTGCATCAATTATTGATGTTCAGTGCCTCTATTCAGGTAAGCAGTTGAAAGAACTGTTGTGGTGAACATCGAAAAGATTTCAAGCACCTTTTGAACGGATCAATGATTCATGTGCAAGTTTTCTTCTTACAACTCCTACAACTTTTTTTTAACTAAACTTGTTACAGAAAAAAATCACAAACTTGGCACGGTTGAGCTTTAAGTGTTTCGATCGTGGCGAATAAAGCACAGTCATTGCACAGGTGAAGTTTCAACAGCTGGTAAATAAATAACTTAGAACTTCTGCTAAATAATTTTGCAATAAATTTACCGTCAACGAGGTAACACAAGTGCGGAGTACACAACTGGAGTTTTCACTTGGTTATGAGGTGTTGAAAAGTTCTTCCGCCTTCATATCGATTCATAAATTTGACCTTTCGCTACTGTGCTGTACTTTGTGTTGGGGAATTTATGGGGAGAAAGCATAAAATGAATTCTCTCGTGGCGGAGACTATGAAAAGATTTATTAAAAGGAGTTATACAGCGGTTCATCGGGTGATCAGGTCAATGAAATTGTCTTCATAAGATTTGTTTAGTTTTAAAAAGTTAATTTTTAACTTGAAACATTTTCCTTTTTAAAAGCTGTTCATGTTCTGGCAACATCACACATGATTACCCCCGGAAGAACATCCCCGAGAAAATATACATTAAAATGAGTGTGACCAACGTATAGCCTCAATATAAAAGCTATAAAATAATTATTACACCATTTCTCCATTGTCCAATCTTGTGTCCAAACCAGCAATAAAATCCCACTAAAGCAACCGAGTGGACGGAATTTCATGCATGAAAATTACCGTCCTAACAAGGAAAGTGAGTAACATTTCTCCGGGATATTATCAGCATTAAATGCGAGAGAACCCCTTGTGGACGTTTTAATTTTGTTTGAGCTGCCTGCACACCCCAAAGGGCAGAGTGTTGGAGCGTCGAGTGAAGTCAAATAAAAGGCAATTCTCTCCGTCATGCAGCATGTCATAATTAAAAAGGTCGCCCGGAGTGAAAACGTTTTTGCTGTCCATAAATTTTGGAATATCTTGAACGCGTGAGTTTTATTAGTTTTTACACTTTACAGCATCCGAGGTTCGCGGTGGGATGAAATTAATCAGAACACTATGTTTTCATTTCACTGCGCTGCTATTGTTCTTGTAAAAAGTGATTTGCAGCTTCAACGAATATGAACATTGAAGAATTCTTTGCCAGGATGTTACGCTCAAAGGAAAGATTTCCCCATAATGCGATAGATAAAAGCTTTTATGACGAGTTGACATGAAAGATTTAGCATAAAAATGATCAACATTGCGTCTTTGTTGGTTATTTCAATTAAAAAGATATCCACAAAGAGAAAAGTTTTTCTTTTCCATCGACAGTTTTCATCTTTTCGTCTCTTTGATCTTCAGAAAGCATTTCTACAAACGATGTTCATGCTAATACATCTCCCCAAATGCATGTTTTGCTGTTTTCATCTCAATGAGTTTCTAGTTTTTAGTTGGATATTTTTTTATTTTTTTATTCAACACCATTAGAAAAAGTTGATTCTTCAAAATGGAAGGGGTGAACCTTTACAAAATTACAACTTTAAATTATCTTTAAAATCTTTTTGAAATCTTTTTTTGTTTAACACATGACTGAGTTGTCAAAATGATTAAAAAAAACATGTAATAATACTTTCTAAAATCTTCCTATCACATCACTTACACACGCCCCCAACACCAATCTATCACAAAAAAGTAATTTTCCTGGCATTCTTGTCGTCTATGCGTCAACGACGATGACCTTTTTTGACTTTTCCTTCGGATTAGCATTAGACAAATTGTTATTTTGCATTGAAATGACAAAAGCCCGCTCGGAATTCATTCAATTTTCCGTTCGCTTCACTTGCTACGTTTTCTTCCACCCTCGTATGGTTTTTCAGGTTGCATTGTATAATGTTATTAATGTCACGACTTTTGAAATTACAAACTGGAGATCAACGTTTCAAGATGAATTCTTGGTCAGGTTGGTTTCCAACTAATCTTTTGCTTTTCAAAGTTTTCTGCTTGACAAACGTGGCTTCCACCAAAAGCCATTTCAAAGAATTTCCATTTCGGCGAAAACTTTTTAATTCTTTTTGACAATGTCGTGAAAACTCGTAATTGAGTTTCATGAAACCCTAAAGTTTAAATTGCGGATTAAAACAAATCAATGAAATTCAACTCCGAGCAGTTGCTTTTGTCTTCCGCATAAATCCTACCCGAATGAGTTTCGTAATAATTACAATAATAACTTCATTAAACAAAATCATCGGATTACAAGACTAAAGCTTCTCTTCACTTTTCCATTTCATCACTGCGAATTGTGGCAGCAAATAAATCACTGGAGTTATGGAAAAGGTCACTGCTTGTGAAAATGTCATCAGATAAGAGTGAAAAATAAGCAAACATGAATTTTGCTTCGAGCTGGAAAATTTCTCATTGTCGGTCGTTCTGAAAAAGGAACGCTTCGCTCGACCAACATGTCATGACAATTTAAAGTCATGCTTTAGTCATAAAACGATATCAACAGACAGAGACGATAATTGTCTACGGAACTAAAAGCCAGCCGGAGAGACGGGTCTTGCACTGCAGGCTAATTTACCTTTCGGTTAATTTAATGAGATAAGAGTCGACTTAAAGTTGGCAACTGATTGTTTGTTTTTCATCCTTGAACGTTTACAAATTTTTATGACAAAAGATTGGACTAGATGATAAGCCAAGCTTATCATGGTTGGATGTTTATTCACACAATCTGCTTCGTCGTGTTTCTATTTCATTAATATGTCACAATTTGTAAAATCATGGGAAATAAATGGTTTGTTCCGCCTAAGGTCAGTGCAAAGTGTCATGATGCTGTTAGAAAAAACAGAATTTATAGTCCGAACATTGTCGATAAATTGGGCAATTTATTATTGACTGGATTTGGTGTCGTGTCACTTTATGATTTATCGACAAGGCCAGGATTAAACTCCAGCTTTCGGTCACTTTAAACTTTAAAACAACGAAAATATTTCGTACAGTAAACTTGAAAACAAACAAGTGTTCCGGAAGCCAAGAAAATTTTCCATTTCATTGAAGCGATTCGGAAAATCATCGGAACAACAGCGATGCGAGTGAAAAGTTTTCGTCGAAAACGTTTGAAATCTCAATAACAAAAAGCAGATTGAAAAGTATACGGGAAAACAATTGGGGAAGACAAAAGTGCTGTCAAATAAATCTGAAATTTAAAAACTAGATTTTTGATTGGAAATTTAGAAAATCTTAAGCTAAGCGTGAATTTTGAAGCTGTGCTGCAAAACCATCTTAAATAATTGCGTTGAATTCCTTTGTCGACGCATAACTTGACGCTCAACCTGAAACTATTCAAATAAATCCGTTTTGTTTGAACATTTCCTTGACTCGCAACTAACGTTATTAACAAACAATCCCACTTGCAAAAAATAATCCTATTTTACGACATTGATACTCCCGCAAGCTTATTTCTCTCCCGAGTTTTACGAGGATTCTTGATGTTGAGGGGAGATCGACAAAAAAACATTCATCCGTTCAAACAACCATTAAAATTTTCAGCAAATCGTTTTTCGTGTTCCGTTCAATTTAAATTTTTACATAATCTCATTGAGGCAGATATATTTCGGTGATGGGAAGCAGAGAGAGCAAGATACAATATTGATTTTCTTTTTGCATCCATAAATTGAAACAACAAACGAACGTTGAGCTGCACGGTAATAAAATGGCTTGAAATCATGACTTAGGGGATTAACACCCGCACATTTTAATTATGAAAAATTTCCATACACATTTATGTGTTACATGCTGATGTTTTGCTAAAATATACTTCAGCAATGGCCTGTGAAAGAGACGATTTACCAGAGTAACTGGATGAAAATTAATTGTTTTTTGACTGGAACCGAAAATGTGCTTTTCGTTTTCAAACATTTTTGTTGTCACTGACTGCAAAGGGCATAAAAGTAAAAAGCCATAAATATTAATAAAACATAAATACATGGAACGTGTGTGGATGGTTCCGTTGTTTTAATGTCTGCTAAAGTCCCATACCCGATTATGACTACGTTTTAATCATCTTTCCTTACAACCTTCAGGGGTGCGAATTGAAACTTCTGGCTTATGTGGAAAATGTTTGGAATCACTTGGCGTCGGAATAAATCAGTTTTGAGACATGAAAAAGTCGAGATTGGGTGGAAAATCTGTTAACTTGGAGAGAAGAAGTCTTTGTGTATGTTGGAACTCTCACTGAATTGAAACTTAAAGTTAGTTTCAGGTGTTGGTCTTAACAAGTATTTTCAAGCACGATTGTTGAAAGATAAAAACATTACATTCAACTTTTTTAAGAGCGAGTTAAAGTTTAATTACAATATTAGTTTCATTAAGCAATTTCAGGCACGAAATTGTTTAAAGATCGGACTGATTTGTTGGTACAAAAATTAAATTTTCTGCATGATTTTAATTAAGATTTTATCACCAAAAAATTATATCACTTAACTTTTTTACTTCGCAATATTGAAGTTGTTAAATGGCCTGTTGTTGAATGAAAACCAGAAATGAATGATCAGTTCGAATATTTTTTTAACGTCCGTGAACTATAAACTTCCACTTGAACAATTAGATTGCATTTGATCTTCATTTCTGCAGTTTGAAAAGTGTGCTTGCAGTTTGAAAAGTGTGCTTGCAGTTTGAAAAGTGTGCTTGCAGGTTGAACACAAACAAAGCTGCTATTAAACTTCATCACATCAGTAGTTCCCAAAGTTGACATTTACATATGTTCGTTTTCTCAGTTTTCGCTGAAAACAACGAGAAATTCAAGCTTTTTTATATTTCCACCGCCATGTTTTGGGAAATCACAGGAAAAACATGTGACTGTTGTCAACAAACACATAAAAATTACTCATTGTCACCTCTTTATGCGCTGAAAGGAAGACAAAAGCAGCAAACACAAAAAACTTGATGAAATTCGTAACTTTTTTCGGTGTCATAAAACTTCTAGTCATGACATGGATCATGTTAGCAGTGCGAAGCAGGGAATGTGAGAGGAATTTTAATGTGCGGCGTGTCGGCAATGATGAGGCGGTGAAGAAAGCAAAAAGTTGAGCAGATATATCCCCCAAAACCAACTTCATTGACCCAATTTTCATTTCGTTACAACTCGTCGTGTCACATTTTCTTCTTTCATTTGTTCCCTCTACTACGTTACAACGCGTTTTCATCATCCTGAAAATCAATAGTGACAACGACGTGGAACGGGAAGCGAAACTTTCATTGATTGCGAAGTTTCCACATAGTCAGTAAACATTTCCCGCTCTCGAGATACGAGCGAGAATTTTCAAAATGCTTTACGTACGAGACTCTCAAACGACGATGATGCACGCGAAATTAAAATTCCAACCACGAAACGACTACTCGGAACGAGTTTTTCAAATCTTTTGTTTTCTATAAGCGCAAAAAAAACAATTAAAACTTTTTGGCGAAAAAACGAAAGTTTGCTGGATGTTGGACTTGTTCACGCGTAAAGTTTTTATGAGAACATACATCATTGACTGCTTTGGAATCCAAGCACAACTAAAGCTTCTGAAACAAGTAGAATTTTGTTGGTAATTTGGAGACAAAAAGTGTTGAAGCTACTTCAAGTCAGTGACAAAAACTGTTTTAGCTTTGCAAGTGCTTTTGCTCCTATAATATGACATTGGACTAGAACAGATTGAATTTCAATTTTAAGAGATCAACGAGAATAATAAGTACTAGAATTTCTCTGTTCTCTTTTATTCCAAATTCTAATAACAATTTGTACAAGTTTTTTGAACAGTATGACGTATGACAACTTCAAAATCTAGTACAATTGGCTACTATAAAGTGTAAGCTGTAAAAATTTAAGTTCAGATCATAATCTAACACCATACAAACTAAATCTTCTGTCAAAGCTTGTTGCAGATGTTTCTCTGAACACAATTGTTACCACAATAAAGGGTGTGAAGAAGGAGAAACAAGAAAAAATTGGCTGACAAGCCATGAAATTATGAGAACACATTTCAGCATTCATCGCATTTTGCTGTTTGCATGATGGTGCCGCAGTCGTCTTGAACTGTTACGGAAAAAGACATAACTTTTGAGACATACATTCGATGAAAGAAGAATTCGAAAACCATGAAGGAAGCTAATACTGGGCCTGAGCTACAGCCTTAATACAAATTCTGATGCAGACATGATAAATGGCAAACACATTTTTTTGCTTTCTCTTGTCGAGAAGGGAGAAACATGAAATTTCTCCTTCACCTTCGTTCACTTTTTCGCTTGCGAAGGAAAATTTCGTATTCAAATCACGTGAAAAAGTTTTTTATCAAATTTTTCTTTCGGCTTCCCCTGCTGCTGCTACTTGTGTACTGTCGTACGTAGGAAAACGAGAGAAAAAGTTTTCGCAACGAAAACAAGAATAGTTTGCGTTTTATCAGATGTACTGGCTGGGTTAGGGATCAATACCAAAATATTCTGACAGTTTGGAGAACGTAATAATGATTCGAAATAATCAAAAGGCAGTAAATTGCGGCCAATTCCCTTCCTTTCTTCTTCGCCATAGTTCCTAGCAGAATTAGCTAAGATGAGTTTCAAAGTTGAACTCTCAAAGCACCTTAACAAGTGCCTTAAAGCATTCTTCTGATTCCGCTCGGTTTTTCCTCCGCAAGTTTGACAACTCGCACGTCTTCGAGTTGTAAAAAGAATACCAATCAATAAAATAAGTTTTTCCTATTCTGAGAAACAACAGCCGGAAAATCACGTACCAGACTGTTCAGCAAATTGTTTTTCCGTTTCTTTTTCCATTCTTAGATTTTCATTTTTCTTTAGCTTCCTTCATTGCCTGAGAATTAAGAAATAACAAACAATTCAAGTTTTGAGAAAATAATTTTTCTAATAAGTCTTAGAAAGCAGCTAGCTGGATAATTTTTAGAATTGGGGATAGTTTGTTTGTGATGTCACATAAGAAATTGAATTAGTTTTGCTTTCGCAGTCAGTTTGAAGATAGTTCGTTTGAAAAACATAACTTTCAGAGATATCAAAAGCTTAAAAGCACTTCTAGGTGGCAGGTTCCGTCCTCAATATACATCAGTGCTGGATTCACCCTACAAAGAGACAGCCCCTTAAGCATTGCACTTTAAAAGCTTTGTGTGAACAATTTTAAAAGTATTTTGAGATGAAAATAACTCCTTGAAGAACTTCAACCCAGCACTTTTGCACATAAACAAGTGAATGGATGTTCACAGAAGCCCCGAAGGCACAAGCCTGAGATTTCTGTTTTAATTGAAGTAACGGATAATGACTCGCAACTTGGGTTTCTGGATTTCAGCTTTGCTGCTAAAAGGCTTTCTCGAGTGAACTGAGTCAGAAATCAATAAAGCATGGAATAAAAAATTCTACTTGAATCAATTTTCGCTGAGCTTCACAAATAGCTCAAGGATTATTTCATCGTTTTTGCAGCTTTCACTTCTCATAGTAAGAAAATCAAAAAAAGTTAAAAGCTTTAAATTCGAAGAGAAAAATTCATTTATCTCGGTAAGTTTTCCTTCTTTCTACAGCTTTTGTTTACAGGAAACAGGTTTTTGCTGAATCTTTTCTTATTTTCATCAGGTTTTTGTTGAAAAATTTGCTGGTAAAAAGCAGCACCGACGTGGGTAGGACGAGATATACATGTGCGGCGGAAAACGGAAGCTAAATATAACAAGGGTTCACTCTGC
The DNA here is from genome assembly GCA_000775305.1 of Belgica antarctica. Taxonomy (NCBI): domain Eukaryota; kingdom Metazoa; phylum Arthropoda; class Insecta; order Diptera; family Chironomidae; genus Belgica; species Belgica antarctica. The sequence goes on along the minus strand of JPYR01000075.1, from coordinate 137,059 downwards.
CTCGTTTGTGTTACAAAAAAGTTAAACAAAAAAACTTTCGCTTTTCCTACAGTGGACAACACACAATGAAGTCATTCTCTAGCGATTTAATGTGATTTGCTGCCTTGGTCAATGTCTTGATTGTTTAAATCTTTGAGATCATTAGAAGCTTTGGAGTTGACCGGAAACTTTCATCTGAGCATGTCTTGACGTGTTTACCGATGCCCAGCTTAATGACGAACGCAATCAGCTTTATTATCGTTTCATTATCGTGAATGGGAGATAAAAGTGTTGGTCACAAGAGGTGAGACAGCCTGCTGTGCTTACCGTAATCCATTTTGAGATAAGAGAAATCTTTTTGCTTGGTAGCGTTATCAAGTGCTCGAAGGTGGTGTGAAGTTGGAACTGCCAATTTAGTTTTATTCTATCACTTAAAGCTGTCGGTAGAAAATGTTCCGTTTCATAATCTTGATTCTTATTGCTTGTGTAGCGCTAGTTTCAGCTGCAACAACAAGAACCGGGCGAATCGTGGGTGGCTTCAAGGCTGTCGAAGGTCAGTTTCCTTACATGGTGTCGCTGAGACCATCTCATACGTCGCGAACACACGGATGCGGAGGATTTATCATCAATTCTCGGTAAAGTTCTGCTGTGAATTCTACGCCAAATCAGTTTATCCACCTTAAAACCTTGTATCCGCCCACCTAATCACTCAAAATTCCAGCTGGATCGGTTCTGTAGCGCATTGCATGATAAACCCGATAAGTCATCTACTTCTAATTGCCGTTGTCGGGACATTGAAGCAGAGCGAACGTGGAACTGCCTACCGGTTTACGTTTTGGCACAATCATCCACAGTACGACATCTATGAAAGAATGAACGACATCGGCGTGGGACGAACCAGAACGGAAATTGTTTTCACGCCCCTCGTTCAGCCTATTGCCTTGGGCTCTGATTTTGTCGGGGCTGGAGTCACAGCAGTCATTTCAGGCTGGGGAACAGTCGATAATCCCATTCCGGTTGGTCAATTTTCTGAAGACCTTCGTTGGCTTGCGGTGACGACGATAACAAATGAAGAATGCGTTGAACGAATGGTTTCAAGTGAAAGACACCGAATTTACGACGAAAACATATGCACGTACGATGGACCTGGTGTTGGTGCTTGCAGCGGTGATTCAGGATCTCCAATGACAGCTGGCGGTGCTGTAATTGGTGCAGTTTCTTGGGCTTTGCCGTGTGCTGGTGAGTTGAATAACAAGTGCAGATTAAAAGTTTAATTAAACTTGTGAATTTTAGTTGGCACTTCGGAAGTTTATCCACGAATTTCTTCGTATCGTTCTTGGATCTTGAGTCTTATAGCACGACATACTTAAGACGTTAAATCTACTGCGCTGCCGAAGTTGTAAATTAATGTCACTTCCCAATTGTTTTCAGATTAAAAGTTCATCAAAGCATGAAATTTTAAAAACCACTCGGGAAATAATGAACAAGGAGAAAACAAATTGAAAGTGCACCAACATTTTTTGTAGACTTCAGAAAACCTAAATTTGTTGTTCTCTTCCATCCAACTTTTTAATGGAATTCATTAAATCGCCGCACTGAAAATTAAATTTTCGTATTTTCATTAGCGAAATGGAATTTTATTATTCAGCAGAGTTAATAAGTTTTTAAATAAGGAAGAAAGTTCATCTGAGAAGATTTAAAAGCAATTTCGAGG
>JPYR01000075.1:115184-135263 GCA_000775305.1 Belgica antarctica | reverse complement strand
ATTAAATTCACAAAGCTGAATAAGCTTTTCACCACCATTGAGCAACGGCAAAAGTGAAATTCTACGTTGGCTTTGAAAATCGCTCTTAAATCGTGTGAACTGATTCAGTAGTGACTACTGATGATAGATGACAGCAAATATATCTGAGATTCTATTTCTGCAATCCGTTTCTAGCATCCTTTTGTATTTACGAAGAAATCTACCATAAATTGCAGTAGATCAAGGGACAAATCGCTACATAAAACCAATTTAATGTATGAATCTAGTACTCTGTTGACATTACGTTTCAAATGAGTCTATCCGCAATTTAGTACAGGCGAAAAATCTTCTAGTACATCCATATACAGCATCTCAAAATCTAGTACACAATAGTATCATCATCAGACTGATAGTACGGTTGGTTGCGGGAAACTTATATAGTTCGCGTCGAACTTTGCTTAAGCGATGAGAGCTTGGGTCTTGTCTCGCCCAATACGCAATAGCAGATTCTAACATTTCTGTTGTACTATATTTAAAAACGCTGAAGCTAGTTGCAATCTTCAGAATCCAAACTTTTCTCTAGCGTTACACGTCCCTAGAACAAACCCACAGACAAGAATAATGCTAGCATTTTCATTTTTACTTTCGAATTAAATCTTAAGCATCGCGTTTGGCGAACTATGCATTTTAAGTAAGTAACTACATTTAATTTCAGCTGAAGAATGATAATAATTTAAATCTTTTTTTTTTAATTAGAAAGTGTTCTCAATGCAAGCTGCTGGTCTCGGTAATGGTCTAGAGTGGATTACAGCGACAAACACAACATGATGGAAAAAGAAACCAGTCCATGAAAATTCCTTTACAATCGTTGTCGGGATCGTAAGCTAGTTGAGAATGGAAGAACGATAAGAATGTAGCCATAACAATGTAAACTTTTTGCATTACCTAGTAAACGATGCCACTTATATTTTTGTTCACAGCCACATTCACCTGCACAGCGATTTGTTTGCACTTTTCTAAAAAGCACAAAATACACTAAGTTAAAAACAGTTTCAAAGCAAACCAGCAGATTAAGACTTACGAACAAACTTCTTGATGAATCGCCTGCTCAAAATGTTGCGTATTTACAATGGCACGAATTTTACCAGCTGAATTGGACGCCCAATAAGGGGTCACGATTTCAACTTTCGATTCACATGCGTCAACACTGCAAACAGAAGAGATTTATTTGTAAATCTCGGCCAACATTTAAATTCAAAATTAATTTGTCTTACCGCCCTGTGTCGCTTTTTCCACTTCCAGCGTTTGATCGATTGCTACTATTACTACTTGTGCTACTATTTCTAGTCTGCCGTTTGTTGCGCAGTTTGCTAAAATATGAATCACCTGTCGGTCCGGCATCTCGCACCGGGTCGGGCCCTTCACCAGGTGGATAATAAATTTCGTCTAGGTCTGGCAGGTTGGGCGGGTTGGCGTCTGACCCAAACAGCGCTCGTTTCCGCTTTTTGCCTTGCTGAAAAGTGGATCCATATTCGTTCTCCGCCTCGAAGTATCCATACATTCGTTTCATCAGCGCCTTGTTTTCGTCGATAAAGTTCTCAATCCTGTCACTGCAAGCACAGATGTCAGATAGCAGATTTATGCAAAGAAATGTGGAGAGGAAGAAGAAAATTAACATTTTAATGAGACTCCAAAGGAATATAAAAGTAAACAGCGAATGAATGCTAGGCACGGGATTTAAAAAACTTGAATCGTGTTTAGAATTTATCATTACGAACTGAAAGTAGGTTTTTCCAATTCCACTCAATTATGATTTACGTGATTGGGACTGCAGATTAAGACGTCCTTAGACTCCAAAACGAGAAGATTTTTCACTCGCAGCCACGCAAAAGTATTTTTTAAGGCTTTATATTAAATTTTTGCTTTGGGCAATATGAAAATGGTGTAGCCGTGACTTTAAAGCTTGATTCCCAGTCGATTGTGACAACTGATGAACTAGTTAGTAGTTTTTCCATTGAGCAAGCATTCAATCGAACCCTAGATTCGAATAATTGATTTCATTGTTTTAGCTCGAAACCGGTTTTAATCTAAATCGCTTCGATTTCATGTGTAAATCATAATAATTTCAATCAGTTTCTGTGCACATTGGCCTGGATTAATTTTCAATAAAACCTTTTCTCGGTCATCTGCACGTTTCAGTAAAGTGCTTCGCTCCAGTCACCGAGTTGAAAAGCTTTCAACGATCTCCCTACACAAATCGAGAAAAATGTGCAAAAATCACTTTCGGTTTCATTATAACATCGCTTTGGAACAGAGTGGAGACCACTTAATTCATGTCTATTAGGCAAAATGAGTCTTCAAGTTGATTGGACTGATGCGCAATGACGTGTTTGGTTTTGCAGAACTATTTTTGAGATTTTTTCTCCAGATTTTGATGAAGAAAACTTCGAAAGCAAACTGATTAAAATTTCAGTTTTCTACTCTTGTGACTTTATCTACACTTTTCCCTAAGTCTGTTAGGTAAAGGAAGGTCATTATTGAAACCAAAAGCCAAACAGAATGTTTCATTAACAATTTCTAAAAGCCACTCAAAGAATCTTCACTTTGCGTATTCATTTAGCTGGCAAAGGAATTTTCTTATTCCGTGCTGGTTCCTTTGAAATTAATTTCCTTTTTGAAATTCAGCAAGTGCGTTGAGTCTCGCGACAATTTGACTCATGTTACGTGCACTTGGTCACGATCCAAAAATGAAGTAAACAACGAAAAGTAAATTTGACGGGTAGAATGACATGGAATGGAGCATGGAGTCTTAAATTAATTCAACTCACATTGGATAGCTGTTGCCAGCCGTGGGACAAAATAGTTGATGATATCGCTTCACACATGGTACACCTTTGGAAGCAAAAAAACATTAATCAGACTGCATGAATTTCCATTGTTTTCTCCGGCTGGAGTCGAGAAAAACTTCCGCATACCTTTAATGACATCACCTCGCACGTTGATACCAAGTGCGACACTCAGCGCGGTCCACCAGATCTGCGAATTATAAGATAAACGTTGGTTATTACATTTAAGCTTTGGATGAGTGACAGAGATATAAACCAAAGGGTTTGAACCAGATTGAATCAGACAAAATTGAACTGGTTAAAATTTAACAGACATGAATTGGTTTGCAATCGTAACGAATTTCATTCGGTTCAAAAAGTTTTAGAAATATTATTAAACTAACAACATTCATATCCAGTTAAAAGATTTAAACAGCTGATGCTCGACTAAATTAAGGCTCTCAAACCGGTTAATTGTTTTAGGTTAACCGATCTTCAGAGTTTTTCAAACCGTTGAACCGGATCAAGCTGTTAAACCAACGACATTTCACTGATTCAACTCCCTGTTACAACTTCAAATCAATAAACTTTCATAATCATAATTGAAACTTTAAGCATACGAAGTTAATTGTCTGCACTTAAACCAATTTATGAACGATTGAAAGGTGATTTAAATAATGATCATATCAATAAAAAGCGAGAAGAAAAATATTTACAACAACACTGCACCACATCTCGGAGTTTTGTTTTCTGTTGTCTCACTTAAGCTTTCGTTTGAAGATGTTATAAGCCGGCCGAGCTATAATCGCTTACTCATTTGAATCGACGTATGAATCATTTGATTTTTTAGCAGAAAAAATATCCAAATCTTCTCCGTAGACACAACAACTCCAAGAGAATGCAAGGCGACGACTATTTTGACTCGAAACTAAGTTTTTTATCTTTTCCGTTTGTTTCTGTTTTTGGGGACAAATCTCGCCGAAAACACAAAGCATTATGTATACTTAAAATAAGCTGCAGACTCTCTTTCTCTTAAGCAGATCAGAATAAATAAATCTTATTTTAAATATTTCACTTTGAATCGGGAAATAGAGGGGATGAAGTGGAATTCAAGCGAACTCCCAGCGAATCTCGTTCTTCTCTTAACATTTTCCTTATTCTCTTGTATGGTTTGGTGACATTCGAATAAATAAATATGTTTAAATTTAGTTGCGAGAAAAAAGTAAATTTGAGATTGGAGTAGAAGCTTAGACACATTCCAAACGAGTCGGAAAGAAGATCCGCTTTGTGTATTTATGCAAAAATTCTTATAGGTTGATGGACCGCAAACGACGAATCAGTCTTGTTCGTTAAGAAATAATTTTTCTTCTTCTCCGGGAGAAAAACCAGATACCGTGGCTTCTTTGTTTAAGCTTTGTTGTAACTTGTAAATTGTCTTTTGAGTTGAACAAATGGAAAATAATTACAGAAGCTTTGTAGACACTTGATGAAGGGCTGACAGTCGAGAAAACAAATCTTGTCTAATACGATGTCTTTGCATAATGAAACATTAATGATTCGTCGAGATTTCATTGTTTAAAATAAGATAAGAATTTAGAGAAGATTAAAAATAATCAAGAAATTGTTTTCGCTAAATGACGAAGGAAAAGGCTTTGCGGGGTTGGTTTGTCAGTTACTTTGAATGATTTTGCCACAGATTTGGTTTTTTTTTTGTTAAAAACTTTGAAGTTTTTAAATTTCATCAAGCTTTGTTTCAAACTTTGTTGACAAAACTTTTGATTTTCTCCAGTTCCATCGCTAATTTACAATATCAAGACACAATGAAACCTTTGTAAGCTTTGCTGTAAACACATTCCGTAAATCTGAGATTTGTTTTGATTCAAAAATTAATCAAACAAACAAACCGAAACTAGTGCAAGACGCGCTAGCCCCACTGCAGATCTCTCCAATTTCCTTGTTTCGGTTTTGGTATGATTTCATTGGCGTTCATTTGGATCCGTAGTATTTCTAAATTTAGAACTTGAAACGTCATGCCATTTTGCCGGCGTTTGTAAGTGATTATATTCAAATTATATTATTCATAAGCACATTGCTGAGTGAACACAATGAATGGGGCTGGAGAGTATATTAAAAGCGCTTTGCGTAATTTTCGGTGTGTTCATCGCTCTCAATTAATTCTAAATTTGAGGCACTCCAAGTATCATATTTGGAATGACGGTGGATCGTAACGTGAATCATCGAAATACTCACAGGAATCTGCATAAATGTGCCATTGTTTGGATAGGCGTACAACGGAACGACAGGAACTGAATTATTCTTTATAAAAATTGGTCCTTGTATTGGCGTCACCGGCATCAATCGGTTCTGGGCATCTGAAAATCGATACAAGTGATTCAAGTCAGCTTAGCGTTATATAAAGATGATGAATGAAATTTTTTTCGGGTCAAGAGATTTTCGCAAAATATGTGTTTTGGCGCCACCACCAAAAAGGTTTCGAGCGGCTTATAGATGAGAGCTAAAAGCAGATTATGGAGACATTAACTTTTTGAATAATATTTTTAATAGTATTATCAACTTTAAAAGTTATTAAAGTTTCGACTCAATTTACCCCCTATAAGACCAAATAAAAAGCTTTGTCGGGATGGGGCAATGACTATCAGTGGTGTAATGTCAGCTTAGTCGGGAAGTTGAATTTAAAATTTGGTTTAAGTCTGCACACTCCATTGCAAGAAAAGATTCTCAGTCGATTTCAAGCTTCAAGTGTAAAGTTATAAGATACGTACAGCGCCACCTGGTGGATTTCTTTTGCCACTTAAAATCGATCACATCATTTCAATTTTACACACTTTCAGTGTCAAGTTTAACGGAGATTCATTGCTAATGACATAACCTACAAATATTTCCATTAGCTGTCTCCACGTTTCAAGCTATCTGGATCGGACTGATTGAGGCTAAGCTTCCAAGCCTCGCTGGAAAACCTCTAAAAAGGTTTCGCATATGAAATAGCCTTCAATGTTATGGCTTCATCTGCTCCGAGTGTAAGCATCGAACCCAGATAATTAAAATCATATTTACCCTTTAATTAATTAAACAAATTAGCATCTACGCTGCGAAGTTTTGCTTTTGTTTGTAATGTGTGCAAGATTTACTTTTCTCACAGACGACGCAATTGATTTCGATATTAGATACTTGACCTACCCTTTGCACCATGAATTTCAATGTCACTAGCAAGCCGAATATGCTTCATCTGAGGCACGAAGCCGTAGAAATGAATTAATTATCATCAACTCTTGACGGAGTGAATCACTCAAGTGCGGTAAGTGGGAGAGATGGATCGTACTCGGCATGTCACTTTAATTCAAATCATTTATTCATAGCTATGTGCAGCAGATGAGCAGTAATGTGCAATGCAAAACGAAGAGAAAAAGCTGTTACACAAATGACTCCTACTTGAAAGCTTCTACTTTTGAAGCATAGTACGTCAGTGATGATCTGTGGTTTTTCACTTAACATAAACAAGATAAGAATGCGATTTCTATCATTAAGGGCTGGACGTTGCTTATTTCAAAACAAATCTCTATCTCCAAGAAACTGTCAGAATATTAAGATTTGACTTTATCAAAAGTACCAATTTGATGAACAAGGCTTAAAACAACATCTATCTACACTGTCACTGCTAATCGCCCCTATGTTACAGTAATTATGTTGGCACCGATGCATAGTGGTGTTGAATAAACCAATTCAACGTTAATTGCGCTTTATTTGTTTGCACAAACGTTCTAACGCGTGCTTCAATCGAAAGTTTGCCGTAACGATCTCTTCAATCCTGCAATGTAATGCAATTTGTGCAAACCACTGAATGAATATGTGATTATGAATGTGACAGAAATTAATGAAATTAACATCTGACGTCTGAGCACAAGCTTCAAATCAGAGAAGTTTGCTTTAAAATAAAAATTCGGACTGCATTCGCCATATTTCTCCATAATCGTCTTCACTCGTATGCATGATAATGTATCTCTGCGATTTTTCCTTTATTGGCACATAAAACAATGATTTTGCGGTCGCTTCGAGTGTGTGCGATCCTTGTCCATCAAAAACGCAGTTTATTGATATGGATGGGACTCGTTAACATGCTTGTAAGTTGCAGCTACTTATCAACGTGCATCACAGCAATGCGAAAGTGAAAATTTCCGAAGTGCATTCAACTTCAAGCAATGCACGAGGCAGTGTAAACAGCATTCGGAAAGTGGACACTCATTAAAAATTTAAAGTTCTCCATGCTTACCAGCAAATTCATGGCCAAAAGCTTGCGCAATTAAGATTTAATTGAAAATCGAGAATGCAGCTCGAGTTCTGCCTTCATTGATAACATTTCAATACATTCCCCGTCCAAAGGTGGTCATTAATAATTATTGTTGGAATTTTCAACTTTAATGCTTTGTAAACCATTCCCGAAGCGAACGAAGCAATCGGAAGTGAACATTTATGTTCCCAACTTCTGAAGTGAAATGAGACGTAGATCGGCTGCTGTAGCTTCGACTGTCTCTTGATTTGAATAAAATAAAATTTTCAAGAGTTCTAAGAGCTTTTGAAAGTTTTCACCGAGCATAGTTTGCAAATTGAGCGAGAAAAACTTGGTTCAGGCAAGTTTTTAAACGATGGGCACCGAGAGAGATGAAAAATGTTAGTTTTCACACTAAGTTTAATTAATTTGGGAATCATTCAAAGTTGAACTTTATGAGTTCTTTCGGATTCCTGTTTGAGCTTCACTTCAAATTTACAACAGAAATTTCAAAAACCCTGCAAATTTCATTGCAAAGCAAAAAATTTTTCTCTATACATTAATTCAATTTTACATAAAACACGTCTTGCACAACTCTCCTGACTCCGCTTGTCAACTGTTTGCAAATATGTATGTTCAATTGAAACAGTATAAAATTCTATTTGTGCATAAATCTTAATTAAAGTATCGATAGCGGGTATGGAGATGAAAAGTTTCAGCGATAAAAGTTGAAAAATTTAGTTGTGCAGTTCAACTTTGTGTCATAAATTATGAATTCAAATGAATTTATTGAAAATATTAGTTCATTATTACTAGAAACTGGTTTGGCGTGTGTGGCTATAATTCATTTGGGGTCGTTGATATGAAGCGGAACTACTTGAGAATCATCGAATCAGGTGTTAAAATAGATTTTGTTAAGATGGTTACGCAGTAATCAAGGTTTCAAAGCGTCCGTCAATGATGTTTTGTACTTAAACACGAAGTCAAAAGTCCGGATTCACCTAAAAATAACTCTGAAGCAGCTTGAGTAATCAAGAAATGAATAAATTCAGTCATGACGTAAGTGATGAACGACCCCACACATCTTAAAAGCCATTCATGGTAGTTATAAAGTAGTTTTAATTATGATACAAGCAATAAAATTAGGAGAAACGTTGTAATAGAATTCTAAATGAAGTATAATCACGTTCTCACCTACTCCGCCGGCTGAGTTATCATCATAATATTCATCTTCGTCACCCCCGTCATCGTCATAGTCTAACACGGCGACTGAAATATGAATAGAGGCAGAGATGTTTGAGAATGACATAATAGAGAGTGAGTTTAGTGTGGTTATTGTGAGAAGCCATCAGCTGTTGAAAGTTGAAAAGTTGCTGCAGGAAGTGATCTAGCAATTAACTACGTGAAATCGTGCAAGCACTCACCGTTCTGTGTGTTGGCGCCTTTTCCCGCCTGGATGGCTTTGAAGCCAGGCGGTCTTTCGGGGTAGCCCGCCGCCTGATTGAGATTGAAGCTGTTCGTGTTTGATTGGAATGTTCCAGTGGTTCGTGAATTTGGTGCTTTGGTGGTTTGTGGTTGCGGCTGCACTGGCTGCTGAGTCTGATAAGGATTCTCTTTAAAGCTCTGCCCGTTATTATAATATCCATTGTTCTGGCGGCTGTTGAAGGTGGCCGGTGCTGCTGGTTGTTGCGAGTAACTGCTTTCGTCGTAAGTCCGCGTTCGTTGCGGGTCGGCGTATCCATTGCGTGGATTATTGCTATTGCTGTTTTGTTGATGGGGTGGCAAATAGTTGCGAGCGTCTACCTGCTTTTGCTGCTGCTGCTGTGGATGTTGTTGTTGTCGGTATGGCCCGTTTTTATAATAGTCATCATTATGCAACACATTCTCCTGATGACGGCCAGTTGGCTCGTACAGATTGTTAACGGCGTGTGGCGATGCATGGTTGGGACTAATTGTGGCCCACGACGTTGGCACTGGTGCACCAAATGGCAGCGAGTAGTTTACCAAGGCCATCGCACTATAAATCTTCTGACTCGTTTGTGTCTTCGCGCGGTTTATCACTCTTGCTTTGAACTTTTACTTCTGTTTCTTTTTTCTTCTCGCTTTAATCTCTTCACAATAAAACCGAATCGACGCTTTCATGACATCTTTTATTGATTGTTTTGAAATCCATATTATTACATTTGACGAGAGACTCGAGATGCTTTTATTGATCCGATAGCAAAACCAATACAACGGCTAACATATCACGAAGTGTTTAAATATTTATCCAAAGCGACGAGCTTTTGTTGATATTTCTCTTTCACAAATTGTTTAAACTTTCCTTGAGACTCGACTGCGAGTTTGTTTTGTTCTTTTTTGTTTGCTTGATATTATCAAATCACCACACTTTTCTCATCCAGGAAACCTCTCATCTGATTGATCGGCACTTTGTACAATCACCGTGTTGTCGTCGAGAGCGGAACTATAATTGCAATCACAGTTGTCTTGATAGAAACAGACTTTTTCGAAGCTTCTGATTTGTTTGGTGTAGCAAAGCTGGTCTCTCTCCACACACGACGCGCACCAATGTCACGTGATTAATGTGAAAAACATTAAAATAAAAATTGAACGCATCAATCAAAGTGTGGAAACGGCATTATGTGAATTCCATGTAGGACGATCGTCTTCGAGACGAGAAAAAACCGCTGTTTTGTGTCAAACTTTTTGTTGGTCGAGAAAATAAATTGAAATTGGTTTGAAAACCCAAAACATGGATATTTTTCACTCAAAATTCACGCGACGACGGAGAAATTTAAGAAGAAGATGTTTGGTGTTATGTATGGAATTGGAAATTTGAGGGTGATTCGAGAGATTTCGATGCACGATTTGGCGAAACCGTAAAAAGCGCCAAACAATACATTCTTGGCTCGTTAGCAGCGCTTATCAGCACCCATAAATCTATTTTCTCGGAGATTTTCCCATATCGCCGTGACTAATGCGCTATGAATCGTGTGAAAACAACTCTCGCCCGACACAGACGTTCGCTTTTTCGTGCCGCACATTGTTCTTCTGAATCGAGAAAAATTAAAAGGAAGGTTCGTGATTTTCAATGTCACGACAAATGATGAATATATGTTGAACCACACACTTCGTTACAATCAACTTGGAACACAAAAAACATCCAAGTTATCCAATTTCGTCCACGAAAAAAATCATCGACTCTTTTAAGCTATTACAAAATCAAATGTGATTTTTTCTTCTTCTCTCCGTTGTCGAATGAAAAATTTCCATTTAATTGCATAACGATACTTCGAAAAATCAGCGTTTGGAGAAGAAATTGAAACGAATTTTGTGGCACACTGCGGGATGGAACTGTGTGAGGTGTAATTGATTAGCAGTGCCACTAATCGACGAAATATTACGACACGCAAAGACGGTGCTTTAGAACTTTGACAGCGGTTGTGACTGTTCACGGAGTTCTCGACTCGTCAACACCAAACAAAATCAGAAGCGGATTTCAATTAAAAATCCACACAAATAAAACTTTTATTAACGAACTTAATTAATTTTCATTCCCGAAACTGCGATTTTCAGAGAGACGATTTGAAACACGTTCACACGCTGAACACTTGCCAATACGACTAACTCAGCTTAAGCTTTAAGAGGCAAACAAAATGCGAGTCTTCAACAGCTTGTGGCTGAGAAATGCGAGAGGGCAATAATAAAAGCGAAAATAAAAATGCTTGTTAGACGATATGAAAATATCAACAGCAATACCACTGAATATTTTGCTCAAAGATCTTTTCAACATCTACGTTTCCATTCAGCACACAGCCAGCGGCGCTGAGACAAACTCTCAGTTTCGTTTGTAAGCGGTGACGAAGCAACGACGGGGTGGGGATTTCTCCAGTTCTCTTTTGCACAACGGTGACGTGTTCTTGAACTTACTTTCGCTCTCAAACATGATCAATAATGACATAATATGTTTCTTCTCACCGCGATGAATCTTTCGCGGGTTTTTTCTTGTGCTGTGTTCGTTTAACAAAGTGAATCTAATTTTTTTTCTCTCTCTCTTTCACGCCGCCGAAGATAATTCAAGGGCTTGACGCTGCATTAAGCTTCCTACAAACGAAGCAGGAAAAACATGATTCACTTCGTTAGAATCGATTTCGATTTCGCGAAACTGGATTGAAATCGATAGCGATCTTTTGGGGAAGTTGAAGTTACGCTGGAAATTAAAAGTTTGGGGTGGATACGTAGGTGACGGGTGACTTCTAATGGGGACTGATTGTTAGTGATAAATTTTATTCCATAAGTTTCACGCTTTTTTGAGCTTCAGTTCTGAAGCTTTGATTGATTGATAAACCAGCTAAACCAGCAACTAAAGCTGAACAACCAAGACTTCACTTCTGACTTGCCCCAAATGGTTCATTAACATTTTAGAAGGAGAGTCTGTCATTATGCCGGTCATTAAGCAGTTAAATGTAGTCTTCGCAAAAGACTCATTCAAAGTGTGCAATAGGAGCTGCTTATTGGATCATAAAGCTTAATTTAGTAATGCATGGAAGTAATTAAACTTTGATTTTGATTTTGAACACTAGATTTTGATGTTGATCTGTTTTACAATTACTTTTTTAACTGAAATTTCAGTCAAAAATCAAACTTTAAGTGGTGAAACTTACAATCACTCCCAACAAAGCATACCTACCATTGACGTGGCGAATCGAATCCACATTTTTGGTACTTTTTATTCTCGAGAATTTCCAGTTTCCCTCGCTGATTCTGTCCAAATCTTACTCATCAATAAAAAAAACATCTCTTTATGTTCCCCAATTTGTTGTTCGTCACTCGCGGGTTTTTTGCGCGAAAAGGTTTCGAGTGAACGCTTAAAAATCACACTTTGAAGAGATTTATATTTTATACATTTTAAAGTGACGATAAAAAGTCTTCGATTACGTAAATGTTATCCAAAGCGAGGCCTATCTGCCCAAAGCTATTTGTGAATGCTCCAATATATAATCACAAAAGATCGCGGCAGAAAAGAAAGACTTTCAAAAGAGGACACCAAAGCAGCGCGCTTTGTGGTCTTTGACTTATTCATGGGTGTTGCGAAATTGGAAATTATTGGCAGACCGTAAATAAGTCGGTCCGACTTCAGGTCAATTCATTGATATCACGTTCTCCTATGCGAAGTTCTCAATGAATGCTGCGTCGCTGGCTTTAATCGAGTCACTCATAAAATTACAAATTTATGATAATTTAATTCTTAGGTAAATTCGTCTTCGCGAGAGGGACAAAATTAAAATAAACTTATTGACCAGCGCGCGAATATTTTTCTTGGCTTTCTGTTGTCGCCCGTACAAAAGCTAATAAACTTCACCGTCGACGTTTGCGGATCCGTTTTGTCTGAGCAGAATTCTTGATTATAATCGCGACGAATTGTGAATCATTGAATTTTTGGCGGATTTTTCGAAGAGAAATTCCAAAAAGTTGAATTTTTGTGGTGAAGTTTTGTGTGAGAAACAGTGAAAGTTATGTGTAATGAGAAATGCAAGGGTTGCAATGGTTTTGCAGCTTTGTTTGTTCAAAAAAAAGTAATAAAAACTAGTTTTAGAGATAGAAATATAAAATACCACGCGTGTGAAAATCAACTAAAAGTCAGCTTATAAACGGCTTGATCTTTTTAATAATTCCTGTCGAACAGATAAAAAAGATGAACAATTGAACAATTGATAAACGTTTGTGTCTGCAACACAGTTTTGACATCTAAAATCTTCAAACTTTAAGTGGAATGTTGATTTGATAAAAGCACGTCAGTCAATTGATAGCAAAACGTTTGATTATTCAACATAATTTAGAAACACGAAGAAACTTTTCACGATATATGCAAAATATTTAAAGAAGCTAAAGTCACGTGATGACCCAGAAAAATTTTCACAATTGATTGTGATGAACATAGTTTTTAAATAAATGACTATAAACTTATTTGATTCCTTCAATTGCTTCAAGATTTTTGTATAAAACTACAAAACTGACTTGAAGGAATCGATCGATCTAGAAAATCTGTAAAGAAGTGTGCATTCAACTCAAAGTTAAAGATTTCCAAACTAAGGAACGAAACAACACAAAAGCGTTTCGAGCGGAATCTGGAAATTGCCTCAAAGTTCTACGAGAATTTATTCTTGCCTGACACTATAAATATTTTGCCGCATAAAATTGATATTTTTGTAATAACATTTGTGTGAAAGTTCCCATGTGCAGATCCTTGCATTCAACTGCAAATTTCAGTCACCAAAAGGTCAACTTGAAAGGCTTAAATAGCTAACCCAAGTCGAAACATTCCACTGCACTAGCACAGACGTGAATTTTAACTCTAAAATCCTGCAGCCATGCACATAAACCAGCATGCTCAGCTTTTTATCCCCTTAAACCATGACAACTCAAGCTCCAAACCTGAAATGCAACAGAAATCTCTTAATGTCAAGTTTACAAGCTGAAATTCCTTTGTCGCTGGTGGTCAAGGGGGACAAATATGTTTTTGCTATCTCGACATCGCATTCCAAATCGTTAGACAATAAAGAATATTTTTCTTTAGAGATTATTGTTGATAGAACAGTGAGTCAAACAGTCCTGCAGCAGACAAACAATGAAGCATATAAAACAGCAGCCAGCACGTGGAGAAAGATTTATGGGCAAATTTCAATGTCAAGTGTGCCACACTAATGAAAAAACAAATTTTCGTACAGAATTTCAAATTAACTATAACAATACGGCTTTTGTGCCACTGGGTATGAGTGTCCGACGTGGACAAAAGACCTACATGACGGTATTACACGAATTGAACATGCTATTCAACAGAGTCAGCCGTGAAATGCGATAAGACAGTAAAATTGCCATAAATTTGTTTGCTCGCGATATAATTTACATTGCCCAGGCTTTACTGCAACATATAAAAAAAAGCAATTCGCATTGAACGGGCTGAGCCGTGCCACACCCCATAAGTATAAACATCGGAAACTGAAATAATAGCCGATCAAATTTTATTAAACTCCAGTGAATATCAATTAAAATATTAATTTTTTAACTTGGAGCTTTCAGTCAAGGGCCACTTCATAAATAACACTAGATGTAGATCATGTCAGCCGCGTCCAACATTCTGAAGTATTTCTGGTCATAAAAATTGATTTGTTTCGCTGAAGCCTTCTATGTGGAACTGCCAATCTAAACATTACATATTTTCGTTAAGCGTCCAAGCATTTTAATTCAATATATCTTCAAGACTAGATTTGACGTTGAATTCGTTTAGTTTGGACTTTATAAGGTTGTGCTGTTTACAGCTAATTCTAGTACAAAGCTTGATCAAGCTTGTTGTAGTATACAAAAATTAGATCGCTTATCTGACGATATTACCAGATTGGTTATAAAAGCTTAAAATTCGGTCTAGTACAAAATCATTAGCTTGAAGAAATCTAGTACAATCATCCAGAATTCTAATGCCACGTTTGTTCTAGATTGTACTAGATTTCCACATATGTACATAAATTTAAATTTCAAGATTTTCTAGTTTAAGAACTTGTTCTAGATGGCTATTAACCTGGCTTTGTCTTTTCCAAAAGTAAATTCAATAAAAAACCAACCGACCACATAGTTAAATGCTATTTTAATTAATAATTCTTTGCAAATAAATATGAACTCCGCTGCTTTGAACAAGATTGCGTTTATTAGCAACAATGTATTGAAGCACATTTCAAAAGAATGTGAACTTTCGAAGCTCAGAATAACCTTGCACAACATGAACATTTGAAATTTTACGGAGAAATAAGAAACATTTCAACAATTTCCTTATTACGCGACGGCGCAAAATTTATGTCGTGCAAAATTGAGTTATTTTTTTCCAGCTCATACACAGCACAACTGAATGTGAGGTTGATTCATATCAGCGACAAGCGAGAATTCGCGAATTTGTGAAGGTAAAATCATTAAAATTTGAGACACGCTGTGTTGTGCTTGAGTCAGATAAAGAAAATTAATATGTTAAAGCATGTAATGGGGGTTCGTGTGGATGAAGCAGCAGAGAATGAACGTCTTTGGATGACGATGATATTATAATGTATGCCTGAAATGTACTCCAAAAACTTATTCATAGCTTGTCGATTGAAATATTGTTAATTTAGATTAACATCTTGATTACTGGAGAACTGTCATCACTTATCGTGATATAACAACACTAACACTGTGATTAATGTAATTACACTGAATCTTGGTTTTATTTATGTTTGAAACAATCATGGATTTACCAGCTACACAATCTGCTTGCCGTATGTAAATATGGTCCCGTGAATGGATCGTATTACATCGTAAATGGAAATTAGCTTTTCAACCATCACCGAATGAAATCTTCATTCACCGTATATTTTGAAACCGATTACACGCTGAAGTGTCAATTGCATTGAATCGATCAATGGTCAGCGATTGGAGTTTTGTTAATTGCACCGTGTTTATTTAGTTTGCAGTTTTGCAGTTACTTAATCAATATTCAATCAGGTTCATGAAATTAATCTCGTCTAGTGCAAGTTTTAGGTTTTATTACCGACACTCTGGAAAATTAGCCGCACTAATTCATTCAAATTGTTAATTATGTCTATCTCCCACAAGATTTCGATCGATAAAGATTAAAACGAGATAAAACTCACGGGTTCAAGCAGTTTGCAGCAAGAAAAGTTCCTTGAAACCGATAACAATTTGTTATGCATTGAATGTAAATTTTACGAAGGTGGAACAACTGCAATGTAATTGAAACAAAAAAGCAGCTACAATTTTCAGAATGCTTCGTTCAACTTTAAACGGCAAGAAAAATATTACCAGGCGAGAGATAAGCTTCAAGATCAAAAGTTTTCCATTTTATTGATACAAAAACTGAGAAAATGTTTTCCATTCAACTAGCATCTGGCATCAATCCAACTCGAAAAGTTGGCAATTTGCAACTTTAATTCAGGACTAATTATTTTTGTTCCTTCTTTAATTTCATTGAATTCCAATCCAATTGCGAATTAATCTGATGGAAAGCATGTAGGCGAATGGGATTTAATACAGCATTAAAAATTTCTTGTCAAAACAAAATCACGAGTGAGTGGCAGAAATTATAAACTTGACACGAGACTCGAAATGTGTGCGCAAAGAAGTCACAAAGTTTTGACTTGTTTGAAAGAAATTTTGACTTCAGCAATAAATTCTTCGCTGTCACTGACATATCAAGTCTTTATGGTAATTAAATAATGTGATGCGAGTTTGTTTTAAGCCTTTCTGCAAGTTTGTTGTTGGCAGTTAACTCAGAATATATTACAAGAGTCTTATTTTTGTCTTAGATCAAAAATTATGTTAGTCGATTGAAATCTTCAGGAAGCTTCTCAGCCAATTTCTTCACTTGAAAAGATTGCAGCTGGTAATTTCCTTGCAATTTCTCTTGCATAACAAGTCTGAATTTTTTTTTCAAAATCCTGTCATGCAAAAAGTTGTCCCTGATAATGGAAATTGTTCTCGCAACTGAAATTGGTCCAAATTGTTATCCCTACTTCTCGACTACAAAAGGTGCTTTATGCAAATCCAATCTTCCCATCTTGTACCGTCCTAAATAATCAAAACCGAAATGGGACGACTCAATTGAATTCGCCTATTTGGATATTGATACACATTCTGCAAACTTTGTTTCCGGATCAGTACACTTTCGATATAATTGAATTAAAACTAGGCGGATAAAAGCACAGAAGTCTCATGCTGGGCTTGTTGGACGCTGGCTCAAATATCAATCGCTGTTCACTCGGATTTTATCAAGAAAATATGAGAACTTTAAAATTTGTGATCCAAATAAAGGTGATCCGAGTTCTGAGTTCAGCATCAAGGACACTCGATTAAACAGTAATTTAACGAGAACATATTTTACACACTTCAATCGAGATTCTTGTCTGTTCTTTGAAACAGCAGAAACTGCTTGGTCAATTAAAAATGTTATGGATAAATCTTTGGGGTAATCGGGCAGTGATGTGGCATAATCGACAAAACGAAAACAGTTCTTGACGAAACTTTACAATGAACATCACAGTTCAATGCAAGAAATTCACATGAACACAAACATAAATCATCACCAACTGACACTTTGGTTGAATGCCCCAATTCCACTGGTCAATAAAACTATTGTATCCACTCTCGATACAATTTACATTAAACTTTTATTAAATATTTGTTGAACCGCTCGAAAAATATCTCCATTAGCTGATCTATGTTGACATTGATTCGATTCTTTTTGCACAGAAGCGATAAATCACCCGGCACCCAATCGTTCGGCTAATTCGATCATACAACTTGATTGATGTGTCGGTGTCAGGGGAACTGAATAAATAAAAGAACCAATTAAAGGTCAAAGGCTTTCAAATTCTTTATCCTAAAGCGGCCACAAGCGGCATTCTAGTTTGTGACTGATGGTTTCGTTAGAACAAAGCTGAACAAAGTTTAATTTTCTCTGAATCACGGTGATTCAGTGAACGCAAATTTTCCGGGTCGGTAATTTTAAATGGAGATTGACAAATTATTAATTTTTGAAGTGAATTTCAAACTTGGGAATTTGAATTTCGGTGGTTCCAAGTTGAATAAATTAAAAGTTTGCTGGCATTTCTGTACATTCGACAGAAGTTTTAATCGATTTATATCGTCGTCAACGAACAGCGCAGATTTTTCAATCCATATCAGACTTCATCGTTGTCCCTGAAGCATTTTTTGCTAAACCATTTAATTACAAGACAATTTAAGAGTTTACAAACACCGCTTCGGTAAATTGTTTATCCAAAGTTCGAAAATTACTTTTGGAGTGTTAATTATTAATTCTTGAAAGGTGTGACAGTGTTGCGCAGGTAAATAAGAGACGTCAAGGCGTTCGCAGCTGCACTTTTAATGCAACCACGGTGGCAGCAATTAAAATTGTAACTTAAGCTTCAAGCTGTCGTTATTAACCAACATTATTAATCAGACAGCCAGCCATTCAAGCGGTGTCAACTTTGAACAACCCCAAGCACCGTTCACCTCGTTATTCCCTTTAAACCGCTAAGCCTCTAATGCCGCAGCTTTATGACACAACTTTTTAGCTCCAGATTTTGCCTTGCGTGACAATTCAGCAATTTGCAGTTAAGGCAGAATTAAATGATCCATAATACAGACGAAAACTCGCTAATTTATCGACGTTTCCCGCAATATTTTCTCTAGCGGTTTGATTTGCTTCTTCTTCAGCGTTATTTTCCGGGTCGATTGTTTTCGCAGCCACAATTTATTGCCTTTGAAATATCATAATTTCATCCGCGCGCCTGATGACAAATTCTTCTAACTTTTGCTGACAATCTCGAGGCCATGAATTCCTTGTAGAACCGCATAAATCACTAATAAGATTTATTTACACTCCTGCCCGAGCAATTTGCGAGTTTCGTCCCAACTCATAGCGTCGTGCCTTTACCACAAATTCAATTGAACAAACACTCAATGAATCGCTCTCTCAGCAACTCTTTCCACTCCTATCTCGATGAAAATCCACAATTAAAATTTCAATCGGCTGGAAAAGGACGGCGGCATGAAAACTTGTGCTGTTTACTTTGCCATTCAACAGTCGCGCGCTAAACCGCGTTCACTCAATTTGCAATTTCGCTAATTAATGGCGTTAGTCGCGCTGTATTGATTCCGGCGAATTGCACTAAATTCTATTATTGCTTTCCATGCTATCGTTTCGATTATCAGTCCCACTCGTTTTATCGTTTAATTAATGTACAGCTTGGAGAATTGAGGCTTATAGTTTCTGATGTTTGGTTGGATGTTAACTGTCTGCAGTTGTTGACGCTTATGTCGAGTGCAGTTTTAAATTTACTGATAAATTGGCGAAGTTACGAAGTTAATCAAATGAACAATCACTTCATGTGGAAAGTTTTTAGTGATAAGTTAAGCTAATGAATTATGATTACAAATTTTGTCAGTTAAGCTGTTAAGAAATTTAAATTTTTGATAGGATCTAGCATCTCTTGCTTTTGTCTTTGAGAAGCTTCTGATTTAGAAATAAATTTCATCAATTGCTTTAGCAGTTTCCAGATAGAAAAATGCATTGCTTCATTTACGCAGCTTCAATTGTAATCAGCATCAAATTCTAAGCACTCTTAACAATTTTATTTTGTTAACAGATGACGGAATATGAAGACTTCGATGATTTGTTTGAAACTTTACCAGTTCTAAACTGCTGAAAAATGACAAAAGAAACCTGGGAAATCAAACCACATCCCATCCCACACCGGGGTTTGCAAAAGTTTAGATCTAAAACTCAATCAATTTCTAAGTTAACAACGTGCGCCGAGAAAAGTACCTGAAAAGCTGAGTCGTTTGACAACATTCCACATTCCCTTGGTAGACTTGGGTGGCCAATTCGCAAAAGCACTTGCATCATGCACTTAAGTCGAACGACAGTGACATAAACTATGATTAATTTTACTTCTCGGTCTTTTCAAAACTCGATGTTAAAAGGGAAATATTTGTGATTCTTGCAATTCGTGAACGGAACTGTGCGTTGCCCGGTGTTGAAGGCGTCCATGACGGTGACTTCTTCTGGAGTTAACTCAAAATCGAAGATGTTGAAATTCTGTTTGATTCTTCCTTCGTTGGACGACTTTGGGAATGGAACGGCGCCAAGTTGCACAAGATAGCGGAGAACGACTTGTGCAGGTGTTTTGTTGTAGTTTTTGCCGATTTGTTCGACTTTCGGGTCCAGCAAAGCCGGTTTTGGCAGCGAATGATCCTTTTCGTACCGGTGCGGCCTTGTCAAGGGCGAATAAGCAGTCACGACAATTTCTCTCGCTTTGCAGCACTCGATTAATTTTTTCTGGTTCAGCGTCGGCGAACATTCAACTTGGTTGTTGACCGGCTTAATGCGACAATTCTCCCAAATCCTCGTGATTTGTTCGCTGTTGAAGTTGCTGACACCAATCG
>JPYR01000075.1:94839-115095 GCA_000775305.1 Belgica antarctica | reverse complement strand
TCTTCAGACTTTTACGGCAAGCCGCTTCAACGCGACTCGGATCGTGTAAGTGATTTGCCAGCTTCGTGACTACGAAGATTTCTCCGCGCTTAAGCTGCCCTGACGCGATCACCTCGTTCACAGCTTTTCCGATTTCCGCTTCATTCTGATACGCGTATGCAGTGTCGATGTGACGATAGCCGATTTCAAGGGCAAGTTTTGTTGCTTTGTAACCTTCGTTATCTGAACTCTGAGTTTATTGAAGATGCGATTGGAATGTTTACTGTCTTTCGAGTAAGTTGAAGAAGCTTACCAAATACGTCCCCAAACCGAAAACCGGCATGTCCAGTCCATTGTTCAGCTTAACTGTTGGTGCTAGATTCATTTTGAGTAGAGTGAACGAAGATTTCTAAGGCGCGAAGTGAGTTTAATCGCTACGACGATGATAACAACGCAACTTGTGACCTTGAACAACTAAAAATCCGCTAGGCGAACCTGTGTATCGATAAATCAGTAGGAAAATCAACGGTTTTTGAATCGAAATGATGCAAACAAAACTGGTTTCAAAATAGTTCCTGAAATAATTTGCAGCAGATTTAAATTCCACAACAAAAGAATT
Organism: Belgica antarctica; assembly: GCA_000775305.1. NCBI lineage: Eukaryota > Metazoa > Arthropoda > Insecta > Diptera > Chironomidae > Belgica > Belgica antarctica. The sequence continues at coordinate 114,497 of JPYR01000075.1, read as the reverse complement.
TTCCTTCGCAAAACATAAACTTATGCAACAATTTATCCGAAGCTTGAAATTTTCTGCAACAACGCTGAAGCAAGCACTTTTCTCCCCCAAAGTGACCCTTTATCTTAATTTATAGCCATTTAGCAACGTTAACACTTCATTCTGAATTCAATTTATGGCAGATTAAACAACAAGTTTCCCAAATTGCATTCTCCGAAGTTTATGTCTTCCCTCCCACCGTTCTGCACTTTTTGTACAGCTTCAAGTTTTCTGCTTTCACGGCCCCAAAGTCAAAATGCCAACAATTGAGAGAAAAAACTCGACGGAAAAGTTTTTATTCATACGGAAAACAATCTTTTTAATCTGCTAACCAACGGGGAGGAATAGTAAAACTTTCTGCTTAAAATTAAGTAGAAAACGAGGAAAAAACTTCTCGAAACTTCGTCCTAACAACCGAAATAAATTAATTCTGATAATCACTACAAGAAGTTTAAAACTCTACTTTGTGTTCTCTTCTAACAATTAATCGAAAAACGAACTCTAAATAATTTTACCAACAGAGTTGACGAATTGCATCTGAAAACGAGAAGGTTTGTGCTTTGGTTCCGATAACTACTTTTGGGGGATTAAAGGGGTTTGGAAAGAGTGATGCAACTTTGACAGCTCAGCTGTAATCAAGTGCATAATTTGGATTCGCAAACTTTGAAAAGAAATCTGCTTCTCTCCTTATTCTATGCATCTATTCTGACGTTCGAGACCGCATTGAGAACTTTTTCGCGAACAGATTTTATTTGAATCTCTGTTGTTTTCACTTTGGTTGTTTAAAGAATTTTTGAAAATAACGTCTTTGACGGTCAAACGTTTTTGAATCTCTCTAGTAAAGAATTCAAACTTTTTTTTTAAATAAAAAAAATGCAATCACAAAGACAGCGTGTCGGAAAAAACATAAAAATCTGCAAGGAGACTTTTAATCATCCAAAACTGTTTCGATTTGCTTTCTATAAGCCTCTTTCAATAATTTTTCTTCCATTTTTACCAACAAACAATCGAAGCATCTCGAACCATTTATTCTCCTTGCGTAGTTCTCAACCAAATTATAAGTGAAATCGAGAAGTTTTCGGAACCAAGGCACAAAGTCTGATCAAAGTTTTTCGTCTGAAACGTAAAGAAATGCCTTTCAATGGCTTTTAAGTAATTTGCAGGCAAACCATGTCTTTAGTCGATATCTGATTCAAGTTCGTCGAAGGAACATTCTGCGTCGACGTCTTCGTCTTCTTCGGCTAAGGTCACTGAATCACTGGACTGGCTCTCGGTTGACTTCTTTTTTCGTTGCTTATTAGAAGGAACATTCTGAGCGGGCGCTTCTTCCTGAAGGCTGGCAAGATTCTCGTAGTTTTCCGACTTTTTCATTTCTCCCGTCTTCACGGATGGGTTTGAAGACGAGACAGTGGCCACCGATTGTTCACTCACCGATGGGCTGATGGATTTGGAAGTCGACGGCTGTGGCTCTTGTGGCGAAGTTTCCTGCTGCTCGACGATGATCGATGGCAGTTCCTTCCTCGGATTCTGTTCTTGGTAATCCTTCGGCGCCAAAGTTCCATCCGTGATACGTCTGACGTCTCGTGCAGCCACCGCACCGGCTGGTTTGAACGAATTGTTCTCAACATTAAAAGACCAGTTGCGGAACGCGTCTTCTTGCTGTCTTGTGCGTGGTCCATTGAAACTTGGGCTCTCAGATCTGGCCCTGAATGCGTTCTGTCCCCTGAACGGGTCTGCATTTCGTTGAGCATTATCGTATTGGCCGCTTTCAGCCTCGCACTCTCTCAATCTCGAAAGTTGCGGAGTATTTCGAATGACACGAGGATAATTCGTTGGGTTCATGGTTGGATATTCGCGTTGTGGCTGGTAAAGCCCAGGCTCGAGCATCTCTGCTTGTCCGTTGAATTGAACAACTCCTTCACCGTTCTCACATTGGTCAGCGTCGTCGTTTAAGCAGTTGCGACTAAACATAAAGTTGAAGTCAATGATTTTGTAGTCAGGACCCAGTGGCAGCCACTTGTTGAGCAAGAGATACTGAAGTGATGATTTGGAGATTCTATTGTTTGTCGGCATTGGCGGGGGAATGGGTATTGGAGCAGCTGCGGCGGTTGCTTGTGCCGGTTTTGGAGAAACCTTGTTGCTTGGCTTGTTCTTTGTCTTTGGGATCGCTCCGGTCGGTCGTTGAACTGTGCTCGGAGCTGATGCAGCGGTAGATTGCTGTGCATTTGGATCAGCTCCGTTGATGTTGCTCAATGATTGCGAACTTTCACCGCCGAGACAGCTGAAGAACGACTTGACACCGTCGCGTGGGTTCTGAGAGGCAGTGCCAGTTGCGCCGTTGCTCGAGTTGACTATCATTTGATTGACATGAGAGTGACTCAAGACTGCGTAGTGTCCACCGACGTTGTAATGGTCGATGCTTCCACATGATGAGCTTAAATGTCTTTCAATTCTTCCGATTCCATGGCCAATGACGGCCAGGGACCGGTCATACTGCCCAGAGTTCTGATACAACGGTTCTTCACGTTGTCCAACTCGCTCATACATGCTGTAGCCATAGTTTGATCCATAATGGCAAGATTCTGTGTCATCGAAGCTTCTTTGGTGCTTTTGTGGAGGGTTCGCGGATGGGCATCGCGGTCTGTTGAACTCAAGATGAAGGTTTGATCGTCTTTGGTTTCCGTTGGGAACATTTGCGTAGTAATTGCTGGCGCGAACGTTTCTCGGGACGTCGTAAACGTCGTTTCTGTAGGGATGATAAGGTGGAGGGACTGGAGCGCGGTGGTGTTGCTGGAGGTTGACGATTTGTGCCACGTTGGGCTCGTTAGCTGGTGCAGGGACGCCGAGTGCTAATGGTTGCTGAACAGCATCAACGTTTTCATAATGATTCACTACGTTGTGTGCGACTACAACGTTGTTGACGATAACTTGGTTGTTTTCTTGTGCTGGCATTGGCTCAAAGTTGTTCGATTCGGCTTGGCTGTTCTCGTCATCAATATTCTGTCCGTTGTTGCTGTTGGATGGTGCACCACTCGACGCACCCTGCTCCTCATTTCAAATCATGGGCTTGTCTATCATTGCTATGCCAGCGTAGCTGCGCCCGATGGTCATCGATGCTGGCAAGATTCTCCACGTGTCTGACTCTGGGTGATAAACTTCGACTGATCCCAAGTTGCTGTTGCCATCGTCGCCTCCGACGACATAGAGTAGACCACCATGGGCGACCACGCCGGCGTTTCTTCTGCAGAACGACATGTCGCTTACTTGTCTCCATGTATTTGAGTCAGCATTGTAGGCTTCAACTGACTTTCTGACCAAAGGTCCGTCATGTCCACCAACAGCGAAGAGTGTTCCATTGACAACTCCAACTCCTGCCCCGGATCGCCGCGATGACATTTCGGCGACGTTTGTCCAAGCGTCTGTCGATGGATTGAAGCACTCCACGGATGATAAGCACTGTCTGGTGGATCCATCGTAACCACCAATGGCAAACAAAAGTCCATTCAACACGCCGACACCGACCGACGATCTGCGTGTCGACATGTTTGCAATCAGTCTCCATTCTTGCAGCTTTGGATCAAACACTTCGGCGCTGTTGAGTCCAGTCGAGCCGTCGAAGCCACCAACAGCGTAAATACAATTGTTCAACACGGCAACACCGAGAGTCGATCGTCTGGCTTCCATGCTACAGCAAGTCGACCACTGATCAGTCGATGGGTCGTAAACGTCAACGGTTCTCACTCTCAACGAGCCATTGAAGCCTCCAACAGCATACACGCGGTCGCCAAGCACGGCAAGACCAGCCCGACAACGCCGAGATGGCATCTCAGCTGCCTGAAACCACTTTTCATCACGCAATTCGTAACATTCGACGGATCTTATCGCTTTGGGTGCTTGTCCGCCAATCACAAGGAGAACCTTTGGTCGTCCAACTGGAATTCTGGGAATTGTTCGAGGAGTATTGAAGCTGAACACAAGTTTTTGCTCGTTTTTGAGCAGGTGATACTTCAAAGCTTCGATGATGAGATCTTTGCACTGGAGGTCGCCTTGAAGGAGCGGTTCCTTCTCGACGCGTTGCAAAATGTAGTCTTGAGAGAGCAGCGGGAGTCTGACGTACTGCATGAGTCGTCCCAGGAATTCTTGACGTGTTGACGGGTCGAATTGTATCCAAGCTATGACACACTCGAAGATTCTTTCCTCGCTTGGAACGGCCAATGAGTCGCTTTTGATGAAAGTTTCGACCTGTTCCGATGTCAGCGTCAGAAACTCGTCAAACTGTACAACTTCCCTAAAAAAATAATCGAACTCGTTAATTACAGGTCAATTCTAATTGAAATTTGAAACTCACGAGAAGTGTTGTTCGATGTATGAGTCGGCGTAATTAAAAAGATCCAGGCATCCATGCAGATCGGCGAAATCTCGGATTCCCAAGCAGTTTGAAGGATCCAGCTGTGACTGTAAATAGTCGCAACAGGCATCTCGCACGTCGGTGAGTTGCAGCAAGTTGGCGGCAGTCAGAAGAACTTGCACGTTCTCTTCTGTCACAACGACCACTGAGGTGTAGACGTACTCGACGAGAAGCTGCAGCGCTGTGTAGTCGACGCCTGTGGAGATTTAATTGTTAATTAAAAGTGTCGAATGTCCTTGGACTGATCAAATTGCGAGAGAAGAGTATCAAGTAGCAGATAAACTTCAATTACCTTGGATGCTGATCCTTTCCTGTCGAGACTCCTCGAAGCCTGTGAACATTGCGCAGAAATAAGGACTGCATGCGGCGAGTATCATCTTGTGAGCTGGAATCTCGATGCCATCCGCGACGAGAATGACGTCGCAAAGAAGATTTTGTCTAAAAATTGGTACAAATTGAGCGTCGTTATCGCCGAGACGAGTGCGTCAGACCTACTTTCTCATCTCGTTCATGCTGTCAAAGGCCCGATTTGTGTGAGCGTCGTTCTTGTATGTTCCGGCTGACGAGCGTTGCCGCGGAATCTTCTGCGAGCTCTCATCCAACGAGCTTTGGCTGGCGCACCGCAATAGACAGCTGTGACAGGAACAACAAAATAATGTTATTTATAAATACTCTCGAGACGGAGACACAATTTTTTTGTTTACACTCGACGAGGGCCTCGTTTTGTGGCTCGAGACGCTACTAATGTCAACCAGAACGAGATGTCAAGCGCGCAATTGATAAGCAGCGATTCGAAAACGAGAGATTCGCGGTTTGGGTTGAACATTTGTTTTTGTTTGACTTTTTGCGTCTGCGACTTTGTCCTTTCAGACGTCGCCCGTTTTCCGGGAAAAAAGCTTGAACGCGACATTTTCTGGGACTTACCTTTCACGCATCCTTTTCTCCGCTGCCTCGAGATTTTGATTGAGATTGGCATTGCTGGCAGAGTTGTTATTCGACAAGTTAGACATGATTTTTCACTTTCTTCCGACGAAAATTTTTGTTCCCTTCCTAAGTTCGCTTCTCGCTCTATCAATCGATCTGCATTCACCACGAATCGATGTGCCGATGATTAGGCTTGCATTTCCGACGGTTCACACCTCAATCACAGCTGTGCTTTTTGTAAAATGGCTTTGAACTCGCTTCCTTCAGCTGATCACTTTTAATTTATACACAGACAGAGTCGTCTTGCCACCAGATGTCCTGTTCGCGCAGTAAGCCTTCACTTTTTGAAATCGTGTCGGTTAAAAAATTGAAGCAGTCGCCTGGTAGGCTTTGTTGAAAAAGAGTATACTTTCAAATTGAATGAGATTGAACAAGATTAATATGTCAGTGGCTGAGTAGACTTCATACCTTGAACGTGCTGAAGCCAATGCCAAACCATAACTGTCAAAATTCCTGGAATTTACAATATTTTTGGTGGATTGAATTTTTGCAAATCACAACTTTCTGTTGCAAGCATGTGACCACGTCCTAGCTTTGTCCAGCAGAAGCTACAAACTCGAATTCTTTTTTCTCGATTTTTTGTTGATTCCGTTTATTTTCTAATTCACGAAGCATTGACCAAGGAATAAGCACGAAAACATTAAGAAGTCCATTTTATTATTATGACGAAGAGAAAAAAACTCCAGTTTCTCGAATTTCTCAAATTTATGGTTTGGAATCTTCATTACGAGTTCAGTACTTAGTTCATTTCTAGATTTTGAGAAGTTATTTCTAGTTATTTCCAGTGTAGACTTAATGATCGTAGCTTTCTGACATGATCGCAGCTGTTTTTAAAAAAATATCTCACCAAATCTACAAAAATCTACAACCAAATTCCGGAGGAAATCAAAGCAAGTCGACATCAGCATGCATTCAAGTGGTGTCTGAAATGCCTCAGAAAAGAAGGCTTCATAAAAAAATGCTTTGATACAGCTTTCTTCGAAAAATTTACCGAGTCGTCTCCCACAAGTTAAACTCTGAATCGTCATTTACAACTGCAACTCCACAACACAGCCTCATCATACGCCACACAACTTAGTATTTGCATCATAATCATACGCCTGAATCATCCGCCACACAAATTGAATCGAAAGATTAATAACTATGTGGAGCCCGGCTGGAAAAACAAAGCCCTGCCACACCAAACTTAAACTCTATATAAGAATACAAAATGCTACAAACCCATCAAGGATCCTTCAGGGCGAAAGCACTGGGTCCTACATCTTTCAAAGCGTGGATTTACTCAGCAACCATTTTTTGTTACGTGTTTTTTTTTACAGAAAATCGAATTTTTACTTTGAATTGTCATGAATTGAAAACAGACAGATTTTTATGCCTTTTCCATGAAGCGAGAAAATATCTTGGAAGAAGGCTTTTGTCCTGTCCACGCAACCAAAAAATTAGACATGATCGCAGCTGTGTTTGAGAACATGACGTTTTGTTTGCGAAAAATTTAGCTTGTTTTATTGAAGCACAATTTCATCATTCTTAAATTTTTTGCACATGTCAAGTTGTACTGCGTCTCTCTTTTTCTTACTGGCTTATACGTCGTTTCCTTCAACAAATATTTTTTTATCATGTGATCAGAGCTTTTGAAAAACTCATCATCGAATATAAAACACCGTTTTTGCTGAGAACACTCAGTTTCACTTCTCATCAGCATGTCTTCAAAAGTTTTCGTCGTTTTGATCGTGATCTGCTGTGCAAGCACTGGTATGAAATTTGCCAAAAATCGTTATGTTCGTTGTTAGTTAATCAGTCACTTCCTTAGGATTTTCAAACCCAGCCCCGCATCGGTTCAACCGTGAGCGCAAATCTTTTGTCATGGTCCCGCAAGTTTAACACTTCACTTATAGGTAGACGACATTTCCGTAGTTCAAGTGACGAAGACAGGTAAAAGAAATGAAAATCAATAAATTTTGGAAGTTTAATTGTGTTGCTTCAAAGTTCGATGCCGTTAACTTCAACGATACCAACTGGTGGTAGGTTTAATTTTTTCTAAGAAGTTCATAATTTGTCAAATTGAATTCAAAGCGTCAACTAGTCCGACCGTCCCAACAACCATTTCGACCACAAATGTAACACCGAGTGAGTAAAGCTAATGAATTCATAAAAAAATGCAATAACTTTCCTTTAAAGCACTTGAGACATCGATTCCATCAGTTGTAACTCCAAGTCCATTTGACATCTTTTTGGCTAATATTCGAAAACTTTTCGAACAATTTCAAGCAGCACTACAATCTGGAATTTAGTTTTTGAAGCAAATTGAATGTTTTATGAATAAAATCATTTTGGCAGAAAACGGTTTTGAGTTTATCTTGTGTTAAAGAAGTGAATCATAATAGTAACAAACAGGTTTAGGCGATGATCTGATTGTGCTGATAGATGAAATTACGAAATAGAATGAAAGCACGGCTGGCTAAACTTAAATAAGTGGAAATTCCCTTTCTAAATTTTCTCGTACAAATCTTGAAGTTTAAATTGTACTCTCTCTCCAGCTATAAAAGTTTTTGCTGAATTCCAGTTGAAGTTTTATTAAATTTTGAGTCAGTGAAGACTAATTGACACAAGTCCATTTCAATGTGTTCAGATCAAACAATAAATAGTTTTGATTTAAAATATTCAACAATTTTCCCTTTTTCCACCTTGTTGTTTGAAAATAAACTTTGTTTTTCTGCTGAACCACACGCTGTCTTGTTGTTAGAATTTTGTAGAATTGTTTGAACAGTTGACTACTAGTCTCTCACCGCTAGGATTAACAAAAGAAGCAAAACTAAAAACTCGAACGTTTTAACTTTAATTTTATTCTCTTTATTTGCAAGCTAGCGATTAAAACAACTGACTCAACAAAACTGAAAAAAAATTCAATGTTCCACAAATATCTTGGATGATACAAAATGTCCATAAAAATATTTAACAAAATGATCGGGTTTTGTCCCTTTTGCCTTTATGACTTGAGCGAAATGTTGGGTTTGGCACAATTCATGAAACTTAAGCGGACTTGAGACGGACAATTGAAAGGCTGACGGGTTCCAATTGACGGAACTCACAGGGTGCAGCGTTGAAGGCTTCGTTTTAATTAATTTCATTGCAGCTTTTAGAGGGAAAATATTTCTGGTGATCGAGTATTGCCTGTGAATAGAGTTTTCTGTGGAAGAGTTGGCGATATTTACATCATTCGTATCTAAGGGAGTTAATGACAAATTATTGTAACGACAGGAAGTGTTTCTTCTTTAAAAAGGTTCATCTTAAGACGAGATTACTTCTCACTACAATTGTACACTACCAAATATCTTTATCAAGGATTCTAGCCCGATCATTGCCTGAACAACTCGGAAGCTTCGAAGGGAGACGAAAGCAATAGACTCATAGCGCCCCGTTACTTGGAACTGGAAATTGAATAACGGAATCGGGAAGCTTCACTTTCCGCTGACAACAATCAAATAAATTTATATTTTGCTTGCGCTCAAAATTCTCATTTTTCTCATACAAAAGCTTTTTAAAAGTTTTTGATTGGCTTTCAGAACTTTCAACCTTGCAGTGTGAACCGAATTAGTTTTAAATATTCGAAAAGTTTTGAAAGCTAATCTAGTTGGCGACATATCATTGCAATCTGGGGTTGTACGGAAGTGATGTCACAAGTCTATGGATCTTGAATAGTGTTCAAGTTTCAATCGAAAAGCTTTGAGTGTTCATCCTTGTGGGGTCTGTACACAAGTTACGTAATGTAATAGCTTGACTTTTCTATCAAGTCTGAAATTATTTGATGACATAACCTCTAATTCCATTGAGTTTTTCCACTCTACACGTTACAAACCTTCCGTACAAACCCATGCTTACGTTATTTTCTTATCAACGAAAATTTACAAATTCAGTTTGGCACCATTTAGAAAATATTTTGTTTTAGGAAATAACTGAAAACTTATTTTGCTTGTAACATGGCTTGATGCGGAAACTTTATCCTCTAAGTTTACCATTAAAAAATGTTTGTCGCTGCCCCAGCTAATGACCCGTTCACTGGATTAACGGTGAACGTATCGACTCCGAGTAGTCTTTCGAGAAGTAGCGATCACTCTCGATGTTCATCTCACTCGGCTGGTTGAGAATGCTTCTACTGACGCATTTCTCGTTACGTGGCTGTTGGTTACTCTTCAAATTGATGTGATTTTCCTCGAAGAACGACGAGTTCTTTCCGCTCAACCAGTGGTTGCTGTAGTCGCTCTGGTTTCCGTTCTTGCTTTGCCGACTGAAGTACGGGATGAGTTGTCGCTGAATCACCGAGAACCTTCGGTAACTGATGTTGCCCTTAAAGTGAATCAACGCAGCCTGCAGCGAAAAAAAGTTTAGTGAACTGGAATTGGATTTGAATTCAGCGAGATATACCAAAGATGCTAGCACAACTAAAACGAGAGCAGAAACGCCAGCCGCCACAAAAGCACTGTGCAAGTCGAACGATTCAACATCTTGCATATTTTCGTGTTGGTCATCGAACGATATGACGTTAGAGTAGGAAATATCGGACAAAAGTTCGCTAGAGCTTACAACGGTCTCAATGTTGAAGTCATCTAAAGTTTCAATTTAATGCATGCGAGAAAAAGTTAATTTCAGAAAAGTTGAAGCGCGCACAGTTTCAACAAACCTTCACAAAGTTTTCCAATAAAACCTGGTCTGCAAGCGCAGTAAAATGATTCTGCTGACGTCCAACAAGTTCCGCCATTCGCACAGGGGTTGGTCGGGCACAGCTGCGGGAGATAAAGTTTCAAGTTTTTTAATTTTAAAATTAATGATGCGGAAATTGAATCGCTTGTGAATAAGGTGAATGATACTTTGCGGTTGCAACAACAGTTTCATCTACACCTTCAAGCATCCCCCCAAAAAATTTCATGGAAACTCACCAGTCGTGGCACCTCCTTGCAATCAGGGACATTGTGATCGTTAGAGCCGGGACAGACACAAGAGTACTCGTCTCCGTAATCAACGCAGCGATAACCATCTTCACAAGGATTACTGGCGCAAAAATCAATCTTGAAGGATTGAAAAAGCTTTAAAAAGTCGAGTTCAATCTAAATTGCAATAAATCACCTTGATGTGACAGCGTTTGCCCTGGTAGCCTTTCGTGCATTGGCAGGAATAACCGCCGACGTGGTCGACGCACTGCCCTCCATTTACACAAGGGTTTGAGTCGCACTCATTGTACTCGAAATTGCACAAATCCCCAGAAAACCCTGGAATTTCATTCAATTAGTTTCATATTTCGCAGTCAAAGCATGGCTTGGCATGATAAGTCCCATAATTGTTCATTATTAAACTCTTACCTGGTTGGCAGAAGCACCTAAAGCCGTCCTCTTGATCAACGCATATTCCATGAACGCACGGAGATGATTCGCATTCGTTCAAATTATGCTGACATAATGGACCCGTGTAGCCCTGTTTGCACTCACACCTAAAAGGAAATGTTGAGTTCGCAATCCTGGTTAATGGGACATTGTTGCGTGGGAAGAAGAATTTAATCAAATGGGGTGAGAGCGGATTAGGAAACATAGCACGACAGTTATGACAGTTTGTCTAATCTTTACCGGAAGTGAGTTGTGTTGGTGACGCATGTCCCACCGTTCAAACATTGAGATGCACTACAAGGGTCGACCTCCGTTTCACAATTTTTGCCGGTGTAGCCTGTTTACATGGTAGAAAATTATGAGTTGTGTAGCAATAATTAAGACTTCGGGGTTTGCACGTCAGTTTTATCATGTCAATGGAGTTATCTTCACATCAATTCACAGTGTCAAGTTAATCTTGACGTCTTAACAAGCACTTAATGCTTTCAAAGTACGATAGAAGATGTTCAAGATACTTCAACCAGACATGACGTAGCCGACAAACAACTCCCTTAATTAATGAACTTACCGTAAGGACACAAGCACTGATAAGAGTTTCCGTCATGGCCTTGGGACAAATCGACACAAATGCCGTTGTTAGTACAAGGAGAAGGTGTACATGCATCAATTTCCTCGCAATGGGAACCGGAGAAGCCTGTGCAGCACTCGCACTCATATCCTTCCTAAAATAATTTGGTGTGGTCATGTAAAAAAGCCATTAAGGAGCTAAGGAAGGTAATCACTGACCATTGAAGTATTCGAGAAACAAATTCCCTTTCCAGAACATTCCGCATTTTCCCCGCAATTATCGGATTTCACATTAACACGTAAGCGAACGCATTGCTGATCCCATTTTTCAGAAACGACTGCGAAGGGAACAAAAAGTTACATTAGCACATCAAATAAAGAAAGCGAAAAACCAGCGTCGAAAAGTTACTAACCAATTAAGAGGTTTATTCCTTCGGTCAAGTCTTTGTCGTACAGCGTTACCAGCTTCTTGCCATCGACCATCAACGGCGTAATGTCCAAAAGTTCACCTTCCGTGATGTCGCAATTCTCGTGGCCGAGGCGGGTGACTTGGTAGACTGCTGCGTTGTTGTGATGAATCCTGAAGGGAGAGAAAATCTTGCTTCAGGGACGAATTTTAATTATGAAAAATAATTTTCCCTACACTTTCTCGTCGCTCAGGTTCTTCTGCTGGGACGAAATTAAGAATTTGTCGTCGATTTCTACGAGAAGAACGTCGCCGGATTGAATATCTGCCGAAGCTTCCCATGAAATCACCAAGGGAAGGCAGTCAGATTTTGATGAACAGTCTTCGGGAGTCTGTAAAAGATTTTAAACCAATGCTTAAAGAAATTTAAAGAGATTTAAAGCTATTTAAAGTTTGCAAGTTTATGCACGAACGTGATTTTGTTGTAATCAGTGAAATTCGATCGCTCTCACTGGGATAAACAAAGCTGATAGCTTGTTATGAAGAGTTTTTTCTTTAGAGCACGAATTTAAGTCTCCATTTAGTGGATCAACTTTCAAAGAACAGCCAAGGAGAAAGACGAATGTTTAACTTGTGGGACGCAAAAAGACGAATTTAATGTTAGGCTTTTGTCATTTTTCAGTTTTAAAAACTGTAAAGGAAAAGACACGATTATAATAATAGTAATAGAATACGAAAAGGCTTTGTCAATTTCTTAATTTAGTTTCTAGAAATAAGTTGAAAATAAAACCTGACAAGACTTGACTTAGTCACAAGAAGCTTTTCAAAAAACCGGAAAGCTTTCAAAAAACAAAAGCTTTCACCATTTTTAAACTATAATTTGTCTAGTTTTGAATAAAATACGACATATGACAAGTGACGTCAAAAAAAAAACTTTTTAAAGCAGTTTGATAATTTTAAGCTTTTTGAATTTAATGAGAAAACAAAAGCTTTGAAGTTTCTAAAGCTAGAACACGTGACGTCACAAACAAAACCCACTAAAACTTTAAATTTTCACCCACACAATCCCAACATCCCGCGACAAATTCCTTGTCGTTGTTTCGTCGTGAATAGGTAAGCTTTTAAGCGGTATCGATATCTTTCAAGTGTTTTTACTTCGGAAGCCTCTTCATCCTAGGATTTGAAATTTTTGCCCTGCCCATATTGAATTTCAATTAAGATTAAAGTTCGATAAACATCGTTAACCTACTTCGCACAAGAGGTGTCAGAAACGACACACCACGTGCAATACAAGTGTTGACTCAATTTACTCACCGTCGAAGGCAGGAAGATCTGATGCGTCTCATTTCCCCGCCAGATTGTCGAGTCTGCTGACAAGTTTTGAACGTCGCAATCCAATGCGTTGAGTTTGTCTTCGAGTCGGGTGACAATTCGAGGATAATTGGTTGACAAAGGAACATGATGCTTTGTGGGCGTCGCTTCTGCGGGTAAATTTGGAATTTTGGGGGCTTCTGCAGAAGCTTTTTTGATGCCTGGGAGTTTTGGTGCAGCTTTGATCGTGGTTTGTGCCGATGCTGGTGCTGCGGGCTTCTTAACTTTGTGAAGAATGTCTTTGTAAAGATCCTTGTTGTTGTTGTAGAATTTCGTGGTAGAGAACTCTGGGCTAGCTACCTGCTTGGTGCCGTTTGTGCCTTCAGACGTAAATTTAGTCATGGCAAAGTCGTGGACCTTTTCAGCGTCCTTGGAGTCTGGCTTCTTATTCAGCCTTTGTTCTGAAGAAATTTCAGATTTTTTTGAACGTCTTGGGATGAAATCTGATTTAGCATCGACATTTGAAGGTTTCTCTGTGCTCGTGAAACTCGTTGTGTCTTCAATCAGCTCGATTTCTATGGAAGTTGGTGTGTTTGCCGACGTGCCTTCGCTACGGTTGTCAACGAATTTTGTTTTTTTCACCGCCGTGCGAGTGAAGTCTTCGTTTTTCGATGCAAAGAAGTCATTGATGTTCATTTTAGGCTGTTGGTGATGCAGGGAGACTTCCGACGGCAGTTTTAGTGCATTGCGTTCGTCTTCGAGTTCATCAAAGTTCAGAAGATTGCTGAATTCGTCGGTCGTGATCTCTCCAATCTTGATGCGGACGAGACCGTTGTCGAATGTCTTCTCAATTTTCACAGCCGATTCGGGTTCCCCTCCACTTGGACTTTCGCCATTATTTGCTGGGGTGTTCACTCTGAATTTCGGATTTCCGTCTTTTGACGGCGGCGGCTTTGTTGATGTTGGATTTTCGACCGTCATACGGGCTTGTGTTGCAGCATCTGCCGAGGGCTCTGGCTTCGCCGTTGCTAAAAGTTCAGTAGTTTTTGGTGTGGCCGTTGTTTTCGCGGAAACTTCAGCAGTGAATGAGCGAATGCCAAAACTATTGATTTCTTCACTCTGCTCTATATCGACATGTGCATTGGACGGCTCATTCGTGGCCACGGCACTCGTAGTGGTAATCTCTAATTCCGGGGATTCCGTTGACACCCTTAATTGTTCAATTTCCGCTCCAACTGACGCTTCGGTCAAGCGTTCATCACTTACGTTAAGGTTGGTTGGCACTTGTTCTGTTAAAAACGACGACGAATCCGTAGATGAATTCGAAGCGGGAGGGAGTAGATTCTTCGAAGTCACCGAAGAGAGAAGCGAGATACTCAGAACAATTAAAAAAGTTGCTGTTATTATTCGCTCCATTGTTGCTGATGCTGATTTTAGATTTCTCAAAAGTGCTCTTAAGCAGATTTTGTTGTTGCTTCAATGTTTCTTCTTTTCTCTCGACAGCAAAGGCTAAGAACGGAAAATGGAGTAGAACAAAGTAGAGAGAAAATGTTAAGCTTTTAAAGTCATAAATAAGTGGGGGGATTGTACGAGTGGTGTGTTGCCTAGCTCCGGGTGGGAGTTGGATCTCTGGTTCAAATCCTTTGAGATTTGGAATTTTCCCGGAACGAACGTTGAAATGAACATTTAAAATGAACATCATCAAAAAGTAATTAAACTACAATAATGATTAAACATTAATTAAAAGTTGAACCGACACAGTTTTCCCGGAAACATAGCAAACAAATAAATTATGAACAAAGCAACAGAAAAACTTGTTTTTCATTTGCATCTATCAACAAACGAACCTTTGAAGCATCATCAATGCAATTAGTTTTTAAATTAAGGGTCAGGATGCAGGTGCGAAGGATGAAGGCCCGAAAATAATGACATAATTGAAAACAACCCGGAGATTTATCAAATTATTGACCTTCTGTTAGAGTGTAAGCGTTTTGCAGCGACTGGTAACGCGATTTCAATGCCAACTGATTTAATCTTATTATGCTAATTAGGGAAAACGCTGTCTGTTGTTGTACAGCGAACGGAAAGCGCGACAAACAATTGGATTGGTTGGAGACACACAAAAAGGACCTAGAAATCACATTCCAATCTTCTTATAAAGGCGAGGGAGGTGAAGCTTTCCATTGAATTTTCCAATTTTTCTTCTCTCGCGTTAACATCACAATTTCATGGTTAAGAAAATAACAAATTTGTCTAAATTTAAATTACATGTGGGCTGAAAGCAGTGAAAACAGCCACACACACCGCACTAACAACGACACATCGCGTGAATAATTTACCTCACTGTCAACAAACGCATTCTTCGCCACGATAACCGTGCGAGAAGCTTTGAAATTTATTTTTACTTGTTCACTGACTGTTCGTCAAATTCACAAGCGGCAGTATTACCAACGAACGAACTCTGCCCCAAATTTAAAACTTTTCCAATTAATTTCGCCTATCGATTAAACTTGTTTTGCTATTTTCACAACTTTTTCTCAAATGAAACTCGAGCGAGTGATAAAAATGCGACTTTGTGCTTGCAAATTTCCTAAATAACTGATGCGATAATTCGATTGGTGTGCCAAGCTGTGGAATTTTTCCAGTGGTCCATGAAGAAGGAACAGTTTCGGATGAGAATGGAAAACGCTGCGAAATGAAGAATGAAAAAAGCGCACGATACGGGCTTTGATGTTTAACCTGATTACAGTCTCTTGCTGCGATGACACGTCTGATTGGACATTTTTTTGTTCGCACTCGTTAATCAATACCGTTTCGGGACTTTTTTTAATCGATGCGGGAAACGCAAAATTTAGTCAGCCAAAAGCAGCCCTAATTTCAAGCTTTCATCAATCATTTCCATTTTTTATTTCGCTGCTTCCTGTTTAACCGTCCACCTTTTTGACTTGTTAAATTTCCATTCAATTATTCATGATTTGGGCGATTTACCTCGCCTCGTCAAATTAAATGGACCGGAGTAATGTCCATCATAATAAAATTGCGTTGTATGGATTGGCCTTCTACAGATTTTCCATAATAAATCTTCTCTGCAGAGTCGTCTTGTTGTGATGAAAATGCGCCATGCGCACCGACGCACGTTCCAACTGGAAATCCTTCCACGATTTGTGGGAGCTGGTGTGGGGCATCAAATGAAATATGAAACCTCAATGCGTTTCCAGAAGTTAACGATGCTTCATTGAACTGCTAATATTAAAAAAGATTTATTTTAATAGATTTATCGTGAATAAAGGGATTTGTCAGCAGGTGAAGTAAGCTTTTTAAAGGTTTTCTTTGTGCAGCTCGACATTCATTCATTGATTACTTATTCAGGAATGTGCACAATGAAATTCCACAGAACATTTTTTGTTCACATGCCAACTTAACGTTTCCGAATTCGTTTTAATGAATAATAAATTTGTCAGGAGTTTTTGGGCAGGTTCCATTGGTCAAGCAGGTTTCAACCTTTAAAATTCCATTAATAAGCTTTTTTTAAATGTTTTTTTTAAAAGTTTCAAGTCAAAAAGCTTCTATTTCAATTTTGAAAACTTGAAACCAAAAAAGCTTTTGCTTTTTCTAAAAGCTTATTTTTAATTTTATCTTCTGGTTTAAAGTTTTCTTCTTTCAAGTTCAAGCTTTCAAAAAAGCTTCTAATTTGTTGTTGTCTTTTATGAATTGAAAGCTTCTTTTCAGATAAATCTGTGCTAAAAGTCTTGTTTCTTTTAACTCAAGGATGCTAAAAACATCGTTGTTCAAGAAAAAGCTTTTCTTAAAGCTCATTGCACTTGCTTGAAAGCTTTTTCTTTGTAAACTCCTCTTTTTAATTAAATGCATAATAAATAAAAGCATAATTTTAAAAAGAAACCTTCAAAATAATGACTGGTGACATTTTTATCTTACAACTCCCACAAAATTGCATGGAAACGCTGTAATCCACGTCAAATAATATCGGCATAAGACAAATCAAATATGAACGGCGGAGCTTGAGCTGAAGCACTTGAGTGCTTTATTATTCACACGAATCATTGACTTATCGACCCGGGCTGCTTCCTGTTGATGTTATTTGAATCATCCTTATTGATAATCAATGTTTAAGCATCATAACAAGGATAGAAAAACACTTTTTTGCATGGAAATGGGAATCGATAAAATGAATAAACATAACTCGTGCATTTATTTGACGGTGGCCGCAGCAACGGCAAAACCCGCAAGGATCGATAAAATTACCTTGAAAACTATATAAAAAGCAAATACAGCAAACGAGTTGGATGTAATTGCCGAAAAACTTTTCCTCAAGTCAAATGTCTTTCGATCGTTGTATTGAAAATCGGGCTTTTTGTCATCGTGATTGCTGATTTGCGAAAACTAGATAGGTAGCGGCACAGTCAATGTCTACGGAAAACGAAAGCGACGACGATGATTGCGAGTATTGTAAGAAATCTCCTCGAACGGTTGGACATTCAACGGTTAATCTTGTCTTTCTTTGAAGTTCTTACACCGAGCGCTAATCAGTACAACATTAACGAGAAAATAAAGGAAGCCAACCAGCAGTACATGGAAAATCCCACGGAGCGGCAAACGCAACCCAAAGTGAAATTTAAGGACAACTTGGTGGAGTTTGAGCCCGGCGAAGAAAGTGCGGTCGAAATCATGGAGAATATCTCCGATAACAAAAGTATAGAAGAGTCTGATGACGATGGATACATTGACTACGAAGTGATTGAGTCGATTTCAGTGATTGATGAAAAAGACGAGAATCAGGTCAATCCTGAACAAGAAATTGTTGACGACAAGCAGTATTCAAAGGAAGAATTCGAAGACGAATCGGGTGAAGACGGAAAAGTTCAGACAAACGGCAACGAGGAATCCGAAGCTGGCAAAATCTCTGTAATCACAGAGAAAGTTCCCAGCACCAACCCACTGCGACCGAAATCGTCTAAAGTCAGCCCTAATATTATAAGCGCGTCCGAAGAAAGCCGAAAAATTCGTAAACTTTGCTGTTTCTTTAAAGAGACTGATGAGTATAAACAAAAATTGCCTAATTATAATGGATTTAACTCCAACTATGGACTTTCAAAGGACGAAATAGCGAAACGCGAAGTCATCCAGTCAAAGAAGCAGCAGTTTCACAAGCACAAGCAGATCCAACAGTTTGAACACGAAGAATTCATGGCGTCTGTCAACGAAGAAGCATTCGCCAAATGGTGCGACTGAACCATTCAATTTCATGATTTATTGCTTATTCGAATGTTGTCTCGTTTCAGGCTGTCGAGAAAAATGTGCAACACCGTCAATAAATCAAATCCCGTCAACATGTTTGATGTCGATGCCAAGCCGGCGAAGAAGAAGATAAAAAAGTTCTTGGAGACTAAAGTGTCGAGATTTAATTGAAATTTAGAAGCTTTTTACACACGTCGATGGAACTTTCTGGATCAGAATTATTAGCGCACAAAAGGTCGTGAAACGTATCGATTATGAACACTCTTTTGTAAACGTAAATGAAATGTTTCATGAATAAACGTAGTAAAGCGTGTAATTTATTCGTTTCCGATGCGAAGAAATTGATTGATTTTTGTGGGGGCGAAAACGGGTTTTTTTGAATACCTTCGAATAGCTCGCGCGGAGTGTTGAAGAATTGTAATACATTTGACGTGAAAGGTGGAAATGTCTTTGAAGATTAATTCAAATTTCTTCTAGAACGGCTGAATTTACTTGTGTTTAGGGTTTGTGTGGTTGTTGAGTCACTTCGGGTTGTTTGGAGAAAGTGAATTTTGTTAAAAACATTGTTTTAGGTGATTTATAAAAATTTACAGGTAAGTTGCGTAAGATTTTGATGTTTAGATGATGTTAAGGTCAAGCTTGCAATGTTTTTTTTTCTTTCTAATGACATTTATTATGGCAAATTGAGTAAATTTGACCATAACATGGTCGACATCAAACGTTTTTTATTGGCACCAAAAGTCTTGCAACTTTTGGAACTCGATTGACCAAACTCTCTTTGACAATTTTTGAGTCATCTCAGTAGCCAGTTCAATCCATGAGGAATCCAAGAAGCTTACAATGTGACAAATTTATTGAAAACTTCAGTAAACTTTTAAACATGATAAAACTAGCTTTGCAATCACTGCGAATTGAAATTTATTTCAAATTCATTTCCGACGCCTTATCATTTCTAGAACCTGGTCAGTGATCACAGATATGACGAAGTGTAACATGAAAGCTGTGTTTGAAAAGAAAAACACTTTGATATGTTTGAAGTGCACTATGAAAGCATGGAATTTAAAGTTTATTCACAGATCAAGATTTACCGCTGCCTTTGTTTCTATCAGAAAATTCTTTTCATAAAAAAAATCCTTTTTGACTTTTCCATTCAAACACAAAGTCGATACTTCTATCGATTCAAGTGAAATTGTAAAAAAACATTACCGTTTTTCAATAAACTACGCGATTTTTCTGAAGATGCATTAAGGTATCGAACAAAACTTCACCTTATTTGGCCTGTGCAAATCGTTCACAAATGTGATTGTGTTTCGGCTTTTGTTTTGGAAACATC